>LBNU01007229.1:99510-134975 GCA_014162995.1 Artemisia annua
TATATATATATATATATATATATATATATATATATATATATATATATATATATATATATATATATATATATATATATATAGAGAGAGAGAGAGAGAGAGAGAGAGTTAGGATCAAATGAGGGAAAAAAATGAGAATAATAAGAAGATACAACAACCGCACATTTCAGATGCACCTATAAAAATAGATGCATCTCCCCTTAATTTTCTCCTTCTTATTTAAAATGTTTGGCTAGAAATCCTCCTTATTCTTCTCATTTTACTTTTTTTTCTTACCAGATATATATAATTCATATATAAACTTAAAAAAAAAACAAAAAAACCATTGGGTTGGTTGATAACTAACTATATGGCCTGTAAACTTCGTAAATATATAGTGTGTTATCTCCTGTGGATATTTGTGTTTGAATTTGAGTTGCATTATTGTTACAACATTGCATAAAAATAATGTGACATGAATACCAAGCATCTACAGTAGCGCTTCTAGTAGTTAGTTTGTGTGCTAAAGAATGTGGATTAAAGAAATTGCTTTTGGGCTTTCCTACTGAGATGGTATTCTGGGCCAATCTTTTGCTAAATGAAACAATCAGATATATTCCAGATAGACTAGCAAGATCCAAGAAAAATGACCATATATACAAGATGGTTTACATACTTTAGAAGGCATAATGCATAATGACCAGAATGTAGGATTGGAAATTCTGTCTAATTACCATCATAATATTTCTTTCTTCAACTTGTAAAAAAGTGTACAAAAAAGGAGAGAGAACCAACATTACAACATTTATGCATGTGCACCTTAATTAAACCATGATGGGTATATTCCTAAGTTATGTCCCCTTTTTATTGCAGTTTATAGCTATAGCATCTGTCCTGTTCAAATTGCAGCCATCTACAAATGCGTGTCCTGTGTCCTGTGTGAACGAAATGTTGCCATCAACACACCTGATCCAAGGCCCATAATTCCAAGAGCATATATGTATGGGATAGGTTAAAACCCTATATGTATATTAACCCATGGAATCCAAAGAATTTATGTCTCCACAGACACACAAAACCAAAAATACACACATATGAGGACAAAGGAAATATTTATCTATTGTTTGTTTCGTATGTTTCTTTGGAAGAACCAAATGGATTAAGGTCCAACCTGACTAAGTGAAGTTGGCTCTCTAGTGATCGAAAAGGCCAATTTGCCTAATCTCATTTTCTGTCTAACGATCGCGAAAAGATCTATAGATAAGATATAACTTTTTGGCTTTTCATAAAAAAAAAAAGTGAAATTGTATAATATTGTACACTGATCATCTGGCACATGCCACATGGTTATAAGTCAAAGAGTGTAAATTGCAAAATCGTCCCGTATGTCCAAATAACAGGTGAAGCAGTTCTTACCTTTTCGAAAGTGCAAGGTATCCGTTCATGTGATTAAATAATGGTGCGGATATCGTCCCTTCCTAAAATTGAAATGACTAAAATGACCCCTAAGTGAAATGACAGTTTTATACTAAAAGCAAGGGCATTTTAGTCTATGTTTGGCAAAAGTAGCTGTGAGCAGTGGCAGTGAGCAGTAGCAGTGAGCTGTGAGCAGTAGCTGTGAGCAGTAGCCAAAAAAGCTCACAGCTTCATAAAGAAGCATTGGGAAAATGAGCTTTCCTAAAAAATAGCAAAGCCCACAGTTCTCATGCCAAACGAACACTAAAAATCAAAAAGCTCATTGTTCACCGCTCATTGCCCAAAAAAGCTCCAAAAAGCTTTGTGCCAAACATAGCCTTAGTCATCTCACTTTGAGACATGGACAATTTTCGCACCAAAGGTTAACAAAACTAGCTTAATAGATACAATGACACATGGTAAATTAGGTGTTACATGGGACTTGCATTTTACTTGCTACGGAAGGTCACTTGCATTGCATATGTTGTACGGAGTAAATGGGACAAAATTTTGTTTGATCAAAGGTTACATATATAATATGGTAAATGTTTCCTTACATTTAATGAACATTAAAAACAGATAATAAGTATATCTTAGTTATAGATAATTGGTAACTACAGCTATGTATGTATCAGTAAGATTGGTATGCTAGTTCGCAATCTATGGTAGTGCTGGTAAAACTAAAATATCTTGTTCACAGCGACTGCAAACATATATATTTGGAACTTCTTCGTTGTTTGGAATCTTCAAACACCTTGTATGCTGCCAAACTTCGCATATATCACATGCCACCATTCGTTCACCATCATCGTCTTTTGCTCCGCAAATACAATCCACAATGAAGCTTTGTCTCGAGCCACTTTCATATATACTTTCATGGTTCATTCCCATCTCAACCAGTTTTCCTTGGAACACAAGTTTGCTACCAGTTTTGGTAACCTGAAACACTTGATCAGATCCTTTTGGGTTTAAGTTTATTATAGACCCGAACATGAAGTTCTTAAATCCCAAATATATCTCCTTAAAGTTTCTTTCAACTTCTTGTATGAGCTCGTCAAATGTTGCATTGTTTCTTAACATAATCGTCTCGTATGGTAAAGCTATTAGCTTCTTTTCACCTTCCTCATGGCCATTGTTATCTCCCTTGTTATTTATCGCAATGGTGCAATAAAGTTTTGATTTTTCTCCTTCTGATTCAACTTTTGAAGGTGCCTCCCCGGTGTAATCTTTAATAAAGTACTTGGAATCGAGGATTATTCTCGATGCTAGTGAAATTGTAGATGTTACCGTGCTGTCCATGTCTTTCCATTGTGCTCTGAGTATGTGTCTGTAGATGTAAAACATGTCATTCATGAGCTGAACTCTAGAGATCTTGCATCGAGCCTTCAACTTGGAGTCACTTGTAACGAATTCTTCTTGATTAGGTAAAGTGCTTGAAATGTCTTCTAAGCAATACTCCAATACTTTGGTAACCGGGTTCAAGCAACGACGAACCAAATATTTCCCCACGACATGGTTCCCTAAGGACTTGAGCACAAAATCTAACAAGCCCGTGTCACCAACATAGGCACGGGCAGCATCACGAACTTCTTGCCTCGAAACCCATCTGAATTTAGCTTTCTTTAAAGATTCAACAATAACTCGTGCAGCCATCTCAATACGTTTGGGCGACCATCTACAAGAATTTTCGACCAAGATGCCAGGGTTGTATGTATGCAAAGCGCTTTCTTTAGGAAGCCGTGATTTAAGGTCTAACATGAACCGGAGTAAATCACCCAGGGTCACCAAAGACCGGCTCGAAAGTGTTTGATATCTTGAGAACAAGATTGGGATCTCCATATTTGAAGTACTAATGTGATGAGCAAGTATGCATAGAGGCATGTTTTGGAGTGCTTCAAGGGCTTTTTGATACATTTGTCGTGTGACACCAAAGCTTCCTCGACCAAATTGGTAACCCCAATTACCAAACCATGATTGGCCATACGATGCACCATGAAGGAGTCTCAAGTCCATGCTTTTCTGCTTTGCCAAATCAATCAAGCTAACTTTCCTATAACAAAAATACCCTCAACTTTTATTTGTTAGGTAGTCAAAAGAAAACATAAAAGCAAACTTGAAATAGTACTTATAAACCAGCCTTATGGTAGACAAAGGTAATCACTAATCAGATTGTTCATAGATTGAAATCCTTAAGGCCTGTGTAGCTAGAAGGGATTTCAGATCCTATTAATGCTTCTAAAAACCCATTGTAATCACTTGTTGTTTTTCTAGCTTGTTGTGCAAGCAATAAAAATCGCCGTCAAAAAAATCAGATTAAAAAATTATCAGTAGCACAATTGTGTGATGATCATGATCGTTAACACCGGTATTTAAATGGTATATAGTGAACGATATTGTAGCTGTAAGCCTATATAAGCTGAAGTTTAATTGAAACTAACCTGGCTTGCAAGCAGGCACATAGACGGCTCCAGAAATCCAAGATAAGGTGCCCAGCCAAGTCCGAACCCGTCTCCAACCCATTGACACATAGCAAATGTCCAAATCCATTAGAGTGAAACACACCATGCATTGTATGCCCATTTAATTCCACAATATTTAACTTACCCATTACCATACTGCTGTGATTTCCATCATAGCTCAAGAATGCTGCCATTGTATCCTTTGATGGCACCAAAAAATGATACTTCTTGTTGCATATCATATGGTCTCCCCAGCCTGTTCTTTCATTTTCCAAAGTTGACAATTATTAGTGGTTGTATCGGATATATTGCGTATTAATTTGCATGTAATGAAAACATACATTCTAATTTTTAGTATCGTGAAGTCCAAATTATGATTTAGTGAATGTTTGATTGGAATTACTTATTAAAAGTTGGCTATCTAGTTATTGTGTTTTGTACATCACATTAGCATGGTTTTAAGATTTTTTGGGAGATTGGTTGTAAAACTGATTATTTAATGATTAAGCCGTTTCTGTGAGTTCTAATCAGTGAGCAATCCCAAACATCCCCTTAGGAAAGATAAAAAAGTTTACCAACGTAGATACAATGCTTGCAATGACGATTTAGAGAAGCCTCAACCGACTCCTCTACAACGAACAACAAGACATGAGAAGGAGGATGGCGATGGACTTCAAGCTGAAATGACCAAAATGTCATTCCATTCATGAACGCCTTTTCTAGATTTCCATATTCTAGAAGAGCCTTCACATTGTCCCGAAAGATACCACAACTCTCTATTGGATACCCTTGTTCACCAAACGCCTTGAACTTAAAAACCCTCTCTACTCTCTTCCTTTTCTTGCACCCACTAGGGTCTAAAGACGACATGACTAGCAAGAGCTAGAGAAAGAAATCTGCAAAGCGAATTCAACGGGGTCTTATAGTATCACATAATTACATGTATAGATCTGTCACACAATATGTGCTTGTATAGATAAGTATGAAGGGTGTCTATAACAAATCTATAAAATTAAGTATCAAGTAGAGTGGCTATGTGCGTGATTGAGCAAATCTATCGCAAAATGATGTATTCATGGTTAATGTAGAATTTGGATTAGATTAAACGAACCATGCGTTTGATCATGCAATAGTGCATGGTTCCGACAATTTTTGTGGTCAGCCGAGGCACACAGCCATATATCTTAGGAGTGACACGCAATGTTTCTTGGCCAACTACCTATAACATCAGTTGTTAATACTTTATCTCTAATTTTATATTTACGTCGTGTTAACTTGTGTGAGTAGATTTTCTTGGAATTGTTCTTAAACATAAGGAGAAAGGCGATGTGAACTACTTCCAAGTGTTTAAAACACTTGAGAGACATAGATTATAGATAACTATAAATACCATCAAGTTAATTGTTTAATGGTGAACCTGCTTTGTATCCTTAATCGAAAACCTGGAATGCGCCGGCCACTTAGAGTCGTGTGACTCTTACATTGTCGTTTTTTTCTAGAGTTTTTTTTTGTCTTTGTTTGGTGTATGTTGTATTAAGTTTTTGCATCTCCTTTTTCTTGTTTAGAGGTAGGTTTAGCATCTAGGAGGAGTTTTCTATCTGGCCTCTTCCTTTCTCTTGGTTTTCTTATGATATTTCCATCACAAAATTTATATCCCATATTGTAAACTTTTGTTGTGCCTAGCTATATCTTATATATACAAGTCCATTATAATTTGGTGATATGTAGGCAAGCATTTGAGTTATTTGTTGTATGCGTTAATCGTGTGTTGAGTGACACTGCATAATTGGTAAATAGTTCATGTACGAGGAGGATGAATGAACCATATTGATAGTCTACAAAGTGTTTGTTGGGAATGTGGATGTGAATATAACATTATAGAAATATCTAAACTGATGATATTGAATGGCTGATATTAGGGCCGGCCTCAGGGTAGCACGAGCCGGGCGACCGCCCAAGGCATCACACAAACAGGGGGCATCAAATTTTTAGTATTGTGGATTGTTTTTAGTGATGATGTTGCATTATGTAGAGGTTTAAATATGTTTAAGTTTTAGGACTAAGAAGATAGACAAAAATAGATGGGAAAGACACTACAAAGTAGAAAATATGTTTTTTTTAATTTGCATTTTGGCTTTGATTTTAATAATACTAAAATCACTAGGTGAAGTGCCGAGTTATAGAGAGTGTTATAGTTGACACGTTAAATTTTCGGTCTATAACTCAGATCTTGTAACTNTTAATGTAGAATTTGGATTAGATTAAACGAACCATGCGTTTGATCATGCAATAGTGCATGGTTCCGACAATTTTTGTGGTCAGCCGAGGCACACAGCCATATATCTTAGGAGTGACACGCAATGTTTCTTGGCCAACTACCTATAACATCAGTTGTTAATACTTTATCTCTAATTTTATATTTACGTTGTGTTAACTTGTGTGAGTAGATTTTCTTGGAATTGTTCATAAACATAAGGAGAAAGGCGATGTGAACTACTTCCAAGTGTTTAAAACACTTGAGAGACATAGATTATAGATTACTATAAATACCATCAAGTTAATTGTTTAATGGTGAACCTGCTTTGTATCCTTAATCGAAAACCTGGAATGCGCCGGCCACTTAGAGTCGTGTGACTCTTACATTGTCGTTTTTTTTTATTTTTTTTTTTATTTTTTTTATTTTTTTTTATTTTTTTTATTATTATTATTTTTTTTTGGGTGTATGTTGTATTAAGTTTTTGCATCTCCTTTTTCTTGTTTAGAGGTAGGTTTAGCATCTAGGAGGAGTTTTCTATCTGGCCTCTTCCTTTCTCTTGGTTTTCTTATGATATTTCCATCACAAAAATTTCTTTATATCCCACAATGTAAACTTTTGTTGTGCCTAGCTATATCTTATATATACAAGTCCATTAGAATTTGGTGATATGTAGGCAAGCATTTGAGTTATTTGTTGTATGCGTTAATCGTGTGTTGAGTGACACTGCATAATTGGCAAATAGTTCATGTACGAGGAGGATAAATGAACCATATTGATAGTCTACAAAGTGTTTGTTGGGAATGTGGATGTGAATATAACACTATAGAAATGTTGAGATTCCAACGGCCCAGCATCTCACCAAGTCCATCATATAAGCCCAACTGAGGTTCCATTCTAAAACCAATTGGTGATAGAAGGAGTAGCCCACCAAGCTTATATGTTAACTTTGAGATTATAGTTCTACCGATGTGGGATTGGGTTTGTACACCCAACAATCCTCCCCTCAAACCCAAACCACCATGGGCCTCCCCTTCGACTATAGCCACGATCCCACCTTTTCCATACCGCCGACCTTTACCATCGGAACACACCGCCTTTTACCGGCTTCCTTTCGGTACAAGGTTTACCGGGATCCACTAATACCGTCGAACCGGGGTCTAATCGAGGGAACACCATCCACATCATCACTGGGCCCAACCTGGCTCTGATACCACTTGTAGAGATTCCAACGGCCCAGCATCTCACCAAGTCCATCATATAAGCCCAACTGAGGTTCCATTCTAAAACCAATTGGTGATAGAAGGAGTAGCCCACCAAGCTTATATGTTAACTTTGAGATTATAGTTCTACCGATGTGGGATTGGGTTTGTACACCCAACAATCCTCCCCTCAAACCCAAACCACCATGGGCCTCCCCTTCGACTATAGCCACGATCCCACCTTTTCCATACCGCCGACCTTTACCATCGGAACACACCGCCTTTTACCGGCTTCCTTTCGGTACAAGGTTTACCGGGATCCACTAATACCGTCGAACCGGGGTCTAATCGAGGGAACACCATCCACATCATCACTGGGCCCAACCTGGCTCTGATACCACTTGTTGAGATTCCAACGGCCCAGCATCTCACCAAGTCCATCATATAAGCCCAACTGAGGTTCCATTCTAAAACCAATTGGTGATAGAAGGAGTAGCCCACCAAGCTTATATGTTAACTTTGAGATTATAGTTCTACCGATGTGGGATTGGGTTTGTACACCCAACAAGAAATATCTAAACTGATGATATTGAATGGCTGATATTAGGGCCGGCCTCAGGGTAGCACGAGCCGGGCGACCGCCCAAGGCATCATCACACAAATAGGGGGCATCAAATTTTTAGTATTGTGGATTGTTTTTAGCGATGATGTTGCACTATGTAGAGGTTTAAATATGTTTAAGTTTTAGGAGTAAGAAGATAGACAAAAATAGATGGGAAAGACACTACAAAGTAGAAAATATGTTTTTTTTTTTTTTTTTTTTTTTTTTTTTTAATTTGCATTTTGGCTTTGATTTTAATAATACTAAAATCACTAGGTGAAGTGCCGAGTTATAGAGAGTGTTATAGTTGACAGGTTAAATTTTCGGTCTATAACTCAGATCTTGTAACTTGTATCTAGACAATCTCTCTCATCACTACAAGCTATAGGAGCCCTTGTATCTAGACAATCTCTCTCATCACTACAAGCTATAGGAGCCCTCGGGTCTAACAGTTTTATAATTTATTTCATCTATTCAAATAGAAACACAAATTAACTAAAAATAAATTTTCATTAATAATAAAATAAAAATAAATTAAAAACTAAATGAATTATAAAATATATAAAATTAAAAGAAAACTAATTTTGGCAATATTTGACTCGAATTTCACGTTTGGCCGCCTCAATTATAGCCGTGTCATCCGGATTCATCTCATCGGTACTTGTTGCAAACATTTTGATATTCTCATTTCTTGTTTAAGCATTGATTAATTGTATCATCGCCCTAGCCTTAAGTCTTAGTTATTTTATCTTCGCCTCATAGTCTAGTGCCACTTGTTTGATATCATCAAATAAATTCATATTTTATCGATGACCCATTTTTATCACTCATATATATTGCATTTATTAAGTTTTGATACTTAATTGCTTTACATTTGCATTATAGGCCGTAAAAAGGATCAATGAAATGAAAATGAAAATGTGCAAGAAACAAAGAAAATTGATGTAATCTGGATTGAATGATGAATTCAGGAGAAAATGACACGAAGAATTCAAGTCCATTGGAGAGGATATATAAGAAGAAATACTAAAGGAAGGATGTTAATTGTGGGTAAAAATCAAGTGAAGAAACAAACGAAATATGAAATCAAGTTTACGTGATGTCTTAAAAAGTTGCTTTAGTATTTTGGTCATAACTTTTTCATTCGAATACCGATTTAGTTCATTCAAAAGGCCATGAAAAGATAACAAGGAGATGTTCAATCAAATAGTGGATACGGAGTATTAATGTCCAGCTGATATGCCATATCGGACAACACGGCGTATCCAATTATGGATAAAACGTATCAATGTTAGTTAGGAAAGTCTACTTAAACAAACCCTAACACGATCCAAATGAGACTCCCATTTTACCATTCAATTTCCAAAGATCCCTAGAGCAAATTTTCACCATAGGAAGCTACAAACATCAAAGGGAGAAGATTCAATCATCTTAAACATCTGTTTAATTCGGTTTGCTTAAATTTTTTTATCATGACCTTGTTTAGCATATCGTTTTCCATCTTTCATTCTATGTTTATTGAATTCATGGTTAAACATTATGAATGAATCTTTGTATACCATGATTTGATTTCATTTAATGAATTGTTTATTTGGAGATGTGTAATGCTTGTAGGACACTTGTATGACCATTGCACACTTGTATGACCATTGCAAGTTGTGACTAGAGATGGACCAAATCCTAATTAGATCGAGAAGAGTAGAATTATGAGTTAGAGCTTTAACTGATTGTGAATGACCCTTTTACATGAGGTTGAGTAAATTCTATAACCACTAGGTTCACAAAATAAATCCCATTAATGAAACGCCCCAAAACAAACTCAATTTTTTTTACCGGTAGCCATTTACCCTGCAGCCAAATGCATTTGGCCGGCGCCAAGGATTTAGCTGCAGGGCATTTGCCCTGCGGCTAAAACCTTATGTCTATCCAAAAATGTGCCAACTTTATTTTCTGGAAAACCGACTTCCAAGACTCGATAAATAATAAAATTTTGCAAAATCACTATATATATACTAAATATGAGATATGTACTTCAACGTTACTTAAGTGTTTGTGGAAACGTAAATATTGGCTTATGCCAAATGCCATTTTATACATTTCAAAGCATAACTTGCAAACGACTCTTAAACACACTTCAAAATCTACAAATATGACTTTTAGACTAATACAAGACCTAACAGTACTCTTCATTTACAAGACATTACAACATGACAACTCATTTGGAGGTTTAGCTTGATTAAGCATGGCATTTTCAACTACTTTCAAGTGCATAAGAGTCACTTCCATTTCTTTGCTTCCAAATTCTAAGGTCTTTTAACTATGACATTTCTGGCTAAAGCATAAGAATTACGCTTAGTAACTGGTAATAACAAGTAATCATATATCATTCAATCATACTAGCATTATGCGCATTCATAATTAGTCCAACTGACTAACATCAACAACACTTGCATCATTAGCACTTAACAATCAAAATCAAGTCGTAACAACATAACCAATTTCATACTTAGTTAGTCCATTACTACTAGACTAACACCCACCTTAAATAGTTTGCGCACTATCATAATTTCTAGCATTTATCCATGATTTCTAAACCAAGGTTCCAATTTCATACTTAGTTAGTCCATTACTACTAGACTAACACCCACCTTAAATAGTTTGCGCACTAGCATAATTTCTAGCATTTATCCATGATTTCTAAACCGAGGTTCCTATGCCCTTAAACACAATCATTCACGAAACACATAATATGATGGAATCATTATAAATTGATATAACCAAAGTTACTTACCTCATTCCAAAGCTAAAATATCAATGAAGCTAACATCACATCACTTGGTTCTTATACAAGATCATTACAACATTAACACTTAGTATTACCTCAATGCAATAATAATAAATAGGGTTTGAACACCTAAAAACATACCAAAATTCATCTCTAATCTTCATGTGACCATATCTTGATCATATAATAAAAACCCTCAAAAATCACTAATTAATCATCACCCATTATAAGGACTTAACAGAATAACACTATTAGTTCATTAATTTCACTTGAAACCCTAGTTACCCAAAACCCCTAAATTTTCTTATGAACCCTAACTCTTAAGTTGCCAAATCCATTAGAATTAGGAGTCACTTACTTGAAGGAATGATTATTACTATTATTTTTTTCCACGTTGTTGGTGAAAACCATGTTTAAGATCTCTTTTTATGTTTTAATGATGGCAAATATATATTACAAAACACTTAAAATCACGTACGATGGCCTAAAACCGAAAACGCACCAACTCCAGGCACGCTAGGTTGGCGCGCTAAAGGCTGTTTGGTGCGTGTTTGATTTTTTCAAGTTGGCTTTCCTCTTACCCGACAAAAGTGGATCTTTCAATTCAGTTTCGCACATGATATTTAAGATGTTCTATAAACTCGCAACAAGATTGGGACTTAGATAGATGAGCAAAATACCTCCTCTCATTTTACAAAACGCCAACTCAAAAATGTTTTCTAAAAATTCATTAGCCAAGCTAAGATGTGGACTTAATTCTTGATTTGGAACCTCAAATCATCTTCGAATCATCACTTGGAAATTCTTCTCTTTTTCCTTCCTTTGAAACCCACGAACCAACACATATACTCACCAAAAATGGAATGGTGTGGAAAGCTTGGGAATTTTCTAGTTATAAGAATTAGGTACTATATTAGTCACTTGGTAAGTTTGGTCCCTCAATTCTCTTTTCTATTACTTGGGCCACATATAGATTCTAATAAACGTTAACTTAAACATTGACTAACATTTAACTTAAGTTAGACTAAAATTGCAATAAACCTCCCTACCCTCTGGCGATTTAGGTGACACCATCCCTAACCGTTTTTTTTTTCATATCACATCGTCCCTAACTCTAATTCATTAACAATCATGTATGGTTATTAAAACCATGTGTTAATTCATTATCCACGTCATGTTCTTGGATTATTTTAGGCCATTTAGGTTGTTGATCTCACTTTTAGGGTTTCTTTCCAATCGGGTTTTAGGGTTTGTTTTTCATTGAATTATCATTAATTTTGTTCATCTTAATTGGTGTTGTCATTATTAAAACCCCCTTTAGGGTTTACTTAGCTGATTGAAGCTAGGGTTTAGAGTGCTTCTTTTCTACTGTTGTTGGTTCGTATGTAGCTTAGGATGAAGCAGGGTTTTCTAAGTGTAAGGGGGGTAAATGAAGATTCCTTAGAGATTACAATTGCGTTTGATTCTTGTTTGTCTAATAGTAGATGTGTAATAAAACTAAGAAAAACACTTGTTATGGCAATTTTAGCACCAAATTTAAAATTTTTTGCAACATATAGGAGTGAAACTTTAGGCTTAATAAGCGTCTCATGGATAGGAGTTATATGACTAGCACTGATGAGTGCTCAAACACTCATCATTTTTAGTCAATTCTGAAACGCAAAACACCTGAAAACACGCAAAATCACATCAAAATGATGAAAATGTCCAAGGATCGTGTTTTGTATGTCTCAAATGCAAAATGTTTAAAAACAAATGAAAAATGAGCAAAGTTTGCAGAATTGGCAGTTTTAGTCCCCCAACTTTCAAAGATTGACAAAACTAGTCCCTGGAATCCAAAAATTGTGGAGTTTTATCATTCAAGGCCCCTGAAATATTCTAAGTTGTCAAAATTGGTCCTTGAATGAATTTTTGGGCAAATGGCAGAAAAGGTCCTCAACTTTTGGAAAATTGTCACAATATGGCCGTTTGGATTTGTGAAAAGTGAAAAATAACATCAAAGATCCTATGGAATTTAAAGTTGGAAGAATAGGCTTGGAAGAAGTTGGAAATTGGCCACAACAGGCCCCTCAGTTTTCAGAGTTGCAATATGTCTTGTGATTAATACCAAAACAATTGGCAGGCCTTTTGATATTAACCCACTTAAATACAACACTCCTATATACTAAACCTTCATACACCTCTGGGCCCAACACTTTTCCAGTAAGCTCAATCCCATTAATAAAACCGCACACCTCTCGTTTTATTATCCAGGTCACAATCACCCCACAGCTTTTCTCTCACATCACTCCCTTAATCTACTTCCACCCTGCACTCTTCTTTTCCTGGATCTTCGCTGCAACACAGCCACCCTCCACCATCATACATAACCCACCTTGTACCCTAGCTACTCAAAACCTGCACCCAGTCAAATTTGAGACCTGCACAAGTAATATAGCTAATGGCAAAACCAGTTTTGCGCCAAATGCTCAAACCGTCCAGTTGAATTCACTAATCCAAGGGTGGATTTTATAGCTGGGAAAGTACAAAGTGAAGCCTCCAAACCTAATTTTCAACTATAAAAGGGCATATGTTAGCAGGAGAGAAGATATGTAATTTTTAGCTTAGTTTTATGTGTTAATCTAATTTTCAATTCTAGTGTCCTCATGTAGCTTTTAAGCATTGTGTTTAGCTTTCTCAGTGTAATCTTGATTTTATAATAATAAAATTCAAGTTCAAGTCCAATTTTTTAGTTTGTGAAATCTGCTCTACTTTCAAAAATCTCATGTACTTTGATTAGTTTTATAGTATTATTATGGACTGAGATAAGTCACTTAGGTTCCCAGAAAGCTTTTCAAAGCTTTTAGTAACCCTAAACAAAAGTCTTAGAATCAAAACTAAAAATACAAAAAAAATAAATAAATCAGTGAAAAATAAAAAAAAAAGGAGAAAAGAAAAGAAGAAGGCTGGAGCACTGTAAATTTTGGATGGCAGTGGTTTAGAACTCCATGGGGAGTGTTAGGAAGTAATTTGTGGTCCTTGGTTTTCAGTTCTAAGCTTGGTTCATATTGTAAGCTATTTCTCATAATTTTTTGCAAGTTACTGAATAAGTGCTATTTAACTTAGTAGCTCTGTGTATTCATGATTAATTAGTCCACCTTAGTGTAATTGTTGCTTAAAATTAGGTGCTTGCTTACTAGATTTCTTTATGCTCATAATTTGTTGTTTAAGTATCATTTAGCATAACATAGGTTTCTAAGTAATTTGTTGTTAAAAGCTATGCTTCTGTGATTTAAATAGTTTACTGTATCATAATACTGGGTAATATGCTGATTCCATAGGGAAAAGTAGTACTTTGCTTTATAAATTTTCCATTTCAGTTTCAAATAGGGTGTTTGGATTTGTCTGGATATGATGCTTAGGATGGTTTAATGTATTGTAATTTACTCAGTCATCTCACTCAGTACCTAAGTAAACTAAAACAGTCCAAGTTTGAGTGTTTATAACTTCAAAAGTCAAAATCCAGTTTGATCTCTCATTAGTTGTTCACTGTATATTTTATTAGTTAGCATAATTCATATCAACAGTTGTAATAGTTATCTTTATAGCTTAAACTAGTTTCAATCTAGCTTAATATAACTTAGTTAGTCATCTAGGAAGTTTTAAATCTCACATAAGTCAACTTGTGCAAAAACTCTCAAAAAGTCAAATTGCAAATCTGTCAAAATGGCTAAAAGTTCTAGATCATGCACAGGGAATATTGTGGGTTGAAATTGGGTAATCATTGTTGTTTTGTGATATTTGTTTGCTTGTGAATCCATATCAACAAAAATCTTTGGATTTGGAATTCATTTGACCACAATAGTTTGGCCCTAATTTTGCCTGATCACCAATTTGGCTCCCCTGCACCACCCAGTCACCCAGTTTGCTTTGACCACATTTTGTTCATTAACTGAGTACTTTCTCTGTTCTTTGGTGCTAATTGAAGTTTGTTAGCATGGCTTGATTGTTCAATAATTGTTTTGTTCTTTCTGGCTTATTTCCTAGCTTATTTGAGCTTCAAAAGTTGCATGTTTACAATTGTTTCTGTTGTTTGGACCAGTGACATAATGAGTTTGTTGATTTCATGTAACTAAGTGATTTTTGTTGTTGAATTGCTGTCACCATTTGAATATGATTACATGAGATTGTTTTTAGATTGAGTTTGCATTGGGTTGTGCTCATTTGCTATTTGTGCTCTAACTGCTTATTACTCAGAATCTCATTTTAACTTTAGTTTCACCACTGCTTGCATTCATGAGCTTGCTTAAGCTTATAATTTCTGGAAATTTAGCTTGATTATCTGTTTTTGGGATCATTGTAACTCTTGCATTTGAATTTTGAGCTTCCTTTGGTTTCATTTGAGCCTTTAAGCAATTAAGCTTAAACTGCTGTGATACACATTCAGTGTACCTCAAGCAGTTGTCACCAGCCTCTAGTTCCCTCAAATCTTGAGCTTGTTGTTTATTATTGTATGATTTGGAAAGCTTTATAGTCCTATTGCATGAGTTTGTGAATTGTTTCCCATTAATTGCCAATTCCCTGCTTAATTCAGCCTCTTGAAGTTGTGCACTTACACTCCTTAACTGAGTCCAGTTTCACTGTCCTCACCACCACCACTTTAGTGGATCCCACAGGCCACATCAGTGGACCCCAGTGGGTGAGCTTATGCTCTTTGGACTCACAAGCTGGCAAGCTTTCCAGTGGATCCAAGTTTGTGAGCTTAATCCTCTTTGTGGGCCCCCTAGATAGCCCTAAAGTTTGTCCCCTTTCTGTCTCAGAATCCAAATAAGCACATGCTTATTTTTGCTTTCTAGCTTATTGTTTGATCTGATTTGGTTGAATCTTGCTTATACAAGTCCAAGTAATCTGTTTGAATCAGATTTAAGCACTGTGGACCCCACTTTAGCTCATTTAGCCTCATTTGCCAATTTGGTCAACTAAGTCAACTGTATAAGCTTTTGGTGTCCATTGTGCTTAATTTTAAGCATTGTAAAAAGTTGTTTCACAAAAGTTGTTAATTTTCAGTATTAGAACAAGTCTCAAAAAGAAAAATCCAAAAATAATCACTTTTTAAGAAAAGTGATAGTTTCTATTTAATTTAATTAGATTTTAATTTTTCTTTTTAATTTTTTTATTTAGTAAGAACCTGTTTTTATAATTTTAGTAGATTCCTAGTATCATAAAGTATTTTTAGAAATTTTCTTATAATTTTCACTTCTAATCTAGTATTTATTAGAATTAATTTAGTTTAATTAATAATTAGTTAAATAAATAGTTTTGTTGAATTTTGTCAAACAGTAGTTTGTATTTATATTTTTCCTAGGTTCTAAATAACTTTTAGAGTTTTCAGCAATTTTCTTAGGATTTCTACTGTTCATCTTCTATTTATAATAATTAAATTAGTTTAATTAGTTTTTAATTACTAATTAGATAATTAATCTCTAAAATAGTTTTTATTACTTTTAGTAACTTTTTATAATTTTTTAGGTCTTCTGTAATTGTTAGGTAATTTTAGAAAATACTTTCATAATTATATAAACTAGTTTAGTATTTATTTTAATTTAACTTAGTTTAATTAGCAATTAGTAATTAATTAATATTAATTAATTAAAAAGTCTAAAAAATATTTTTATTTTTCTTAGAATTTTCTTTTATTATTTAGATTGTAAAAATATGTTTTTCATCATCTAGGTGCTTGTAGATTTTTATTTTCACTTTTATTTTCGTACGTAGACGTTTTAATTAAACGTAACGTACATTTTTAGATTTGCAAACGTTTCCAGTAATTGTTTGTAGTCTTTATTTATCATTTTCATTTATAATCTCGTAGTTTAATTTAAATCATATTCACTTTCCCATTCCCGTTTCATAAGCACTTGATCTCATATTCGTTTTTCGACACAATTCACTCCTCGTCGGGATTTAAACGACCCGGGAATATTTCTATACTCTCCTTGGTGCATTGAGCTCTTAGATTATTGACCTAAGTTGACCAATTCCTTGGTTGACTTTTGTTGACCGTTTCAGAGCCAATCAAGCACAAAAAACCGTACCACTCAAAAATTTCCACCCAAAAAATGTGAGGTTCGCCCCTAGATCTTTAAGAAAAAGCATTCATTGTTGATGCTTGTGAGTGTACGGGTAGTACTTAGATTCTAGAACCTGCGTTAGTGATTCATCCCGAGACCACAAGTGAGACTACATTCGTGTAGTTAGGATTTACTACGTGATAAGAGAAATTAGGATAACCCTTGTTTCACACCTGCTATATAATTACGTTGACTTCATTGGTCAAGTAATTCTCCCATACCTTTGCGATGTACTCATTTTTAGTACACGATACCCCTAGTACACCCCTCAGAGCATATCTTTTTCGTTTCTAACTTTAAGCATTTTACTTAAAGGAAGAATTTGTTTGCAATCCACCCTCAATGTACACCCAAATCGCCTTAGCCTTCCTTGTATGCACTCATCTTTAGTGCATTATTGTTACAA
Source organism: Artemisia annua (assembly GCA_014162995.1). Lineage (NCBI taxonomy): Eukaryota > Viridiplantae > Streptophyta > Magnoliopsida > Asterales > Asteraceae > Artemisia > Artemisia annua. The sequence goes on from LBNU01007229.1 coordinate 116,759, forward strand.
CATTTGTGTAAACCCTTTGTTAATTGTCTAATTGATTACATGGTTGCTAAGTCGAGTCATATCTTGTACATATTGTTTTGGGACAATTGAGACTCATGGGTAAAGTACTAGTGTGATGGAGTAATGGGGAAGAACGCCAATTATTACCCCTATATGTGCATAAATGTTTTAAAGTACTCCAAGTGTTTTGATTATCTTAATTCGAGTCATTAGAATAGATACATGTAAAGTATGTAAAATCTCAAGTGTAAGGGGAATGTAAATTCCCTATGGTGTATTATTTTGGATGGTAGGGCAAGAGTGTATGCAAAAAAAAATAAAATAATAATAATAATAATAATAATAAAATCGAAAAATCAAGAAAAAATGAAAAAAAAAATAGAAAAAGAAAGAGAAAAACATACGGACTACCATCCCGTTTCCTTTTATTAGCCTAAGTTGAGTCGAGTCTTGGCTTAGCAACGCCGCATTGTACATGTAATTGACCAAGATAATTAACTTGCCACCAGTAAAATATCCCTTTATCCAACAAATCTTGTTTATCATATCCCTACAACTAACGTTATAACCCTTTAAAAGACCTCTTTGATAGTTTATCCTAGGTGCTTACGCCAAGTGGTGGAGGTTTTCGATCCTTTCCCAAGCCTATAGTAATCTATTTGCTATGACAGGTAGTGAGTGATATTTTTCCATTTCCATTTGTGATATATACATTTATAACACCCGAGAGATGAGATTAACCAAACACTAAATGTGAGGTGCTAGTGTATAATTTCCATGCTTGTTTTGATTAAGGTGGAACGATCATTTGTTGTAATTACTTTTATATTAGCGTTAAATGACCCCTAGCTTGTATTTTGATTAGAATAAAAGCTCATTTGCTTGAGGACAAGCAAATCCCAAGTGTAAGGGTATTTGATAAGAAGAAATTTGTTATGCTTTTAGGGGGTCATTTAAGCCCTAAATCGTGATATTATGATCAATTATTACCTCAAATTCTTTCTTTTGTCAATTTAGGTACTTTGGAGAAGAATTCTGGAAAATGAAGCATTTTGGACGTTTTTGGAGCAAAAAGTGAAGAAAACGACAAAGTCAAGAATCGAAGCTGGAAACAGTACCTGACGGCGTCAAGGCTCACTAGGTGATGCCATCAAACATTGATCAAGAAGTAGATAGCCATTTTACACTTGACGCGCCAGAGAAGAATTTTGGTATTAACACGTGACGGCGTCACATTCTAACTCACCAAAGCCGTCATGTATAAAGTTAAAGAGAGACGCCCTAGAGCCAATTTAAACCAGACGGCATCAGATGTGGATCTAGGCAATCCGAGAAACCCTAGGACGGAAATCTGACAGCGTCACGACCCAAAAGGTGACGCCGTCAGCTATGCAATTCTATATCTATTTTTGGATTTTTCATTCATTAGAAGAGGAACTTTTGGTGTAACACACACATTAACCCTAGCTCGAATTTCAGATCTTTTCCAAGGGTTTCATACCATTTCTTTGCCCATGTTTAATTGAAGATAAGTTATCCTTTAATCATTCAGTATGTCTATGTGTTGTTTGATTATCTTGTATGCTTTTCTTTCTATTAACATGCTAGCTTAGGTTTATTTGTGTTTGCTTAGATCTAATGAAACTTAGTTATTGATTATTGATTATTGATTGTTGGTTTGTCATTGATTGTTGTGGGTGATTGATTTTAGCGTTAGGCTTAAGAAAACTGGCTAATCTCCTATATGGTAACTTGCTTGAACCTCTTAAGAAAGGTAATCAGATGTGTACTACGGTTTTATTGGTTGTATTAAATGCATAAGTAACTATTAATGAGGCCATGATAGGATACTAAACGTGTCGTCATAGGAAGAGATAGAAGCTTATAGAGTTGAGGAAAATCGTACACGGCCCCACGAATGGTATTATGGAATGCAACCCTTCATCCACGCAATTGTGACAAACCAGTTAATCAATAAAAGATAACTAGGGAGTAATGAAATCTAAGTAAACACGTTTTTCTCCATATAAGAAGTTCCTACCATTTTACTTTCTTGTTATTTTATTTTATTGTTTAAGTAGTTATTTGGGCTAGTTGGCTAGCAACTAATTCCGCCTACTCTTCCAATACCCGAGATATTTTACTTGCTTTCATAAAACATAAAAATACAAAAAGAATCATCCCTCACCCTTAGACCTAGTTAGATTAGTTTCAATCCTAGCGACACTATTCCCCTAGAGAACGATCAATCCCCCGGTACTTGCCACACACTATTCTACATCGGTCAGGTACACTGCCTGGTGGGGATTGCAAGCTTCTCAAGATCACTTGAGAAGTAAAACCTTTTGTAATGTTGCAAAACCACGCATCAATGGTCTAAATGGTGAACGAAGTAAGAAAGTTGCTAACTTTCGTACTTTATTTGCCCCGGCTGGTAATGGGGCTGATGTTGCGGTTTCAATTGAATCAGCCCTGCAGGAAAAGGAGCATCTTGAGAACTCTGTTTATGGGTTCTTTCTGGGTAGAAGAGTTGCGTTTCCTGTGGTTGTGAACTATGTTAAAAACGTGTAGAGTAAATTTGCATATTCGTACTATGATGATGAAATGTATTTTCTTCTTCAAATTCATTTCTAATACTGGTATGGAATCAATGTTGGAGAATGGAGCATCGACGATACGTAATGTGCCATTGATTCTTCGCAAGTGGTCTCTTTTGGCGAATGTGTCTAAGGAAGACTTGAAGAGTGTACATGTTTGGGTTAAACTATATGATGTCCCTATCATGGCATTTACGGAGGATGTATTGAGTGCTATTGCTACAAAACTTGGAACCCCATTGATGTTAAATACTTAAACAACCTCAATATGTATGGAATCAAGGGGTCGGTCCTGTTTCCCAAAAGTTATGATTGATCTACATGCTGATGTTGCATTGAAAGACAGTTTTGTCGAAAATTGAAGGTAATGGTTATATCTTGCACTTTATTCGTGTTGAGTATGAGTGGGAACCGATTAGATGTTCAACTTGTAATTTTGGTCATTCGTTGGACCAATGTCCTAAGAGAATTGTATCTTACGTGAATACGACTGCAAAGAATGCAAATCCACAAAGGCAAGTTGCTAAAGGTTTACATGTTGGTCCTAAGCCTCGTCTTGTTTACATACCTAGAGCTGTAAACGAACTGAGCATTCAGTGAACATTTCATGAACCGTTCGGTAAAAAGTTCATTTATATTCGTTTAATTATTAAATGAACGAATATGAACAATATTTTACGTTCGTTTAGTTAAGCGAAAGAACATGAACAAAAGTTGCGTCCGTTCATTTATGTCCGTGAACGTCCGATTATGCGTTCGTTTATGTTCTTTTATTTATTTATGCTCGTATATCATATCTTTAGTTGTATAATTTTAAAATTGGTTTATTTAAACAAACCAACACTTATAAAACAAATATATTGTGCATAATTCAATAAACTTTATATTTGTTTGTCTATTGTTCATTTAGCATTCGTTTAGCGTCTTAATGAACGAAGATAAACAAACGTGAACAACTCATTTTCTTAATAAACGAACATGAACAAGAAAATTCATCGACTTAAGGGTTCGTGTCCGTGTATTTGTCAGCTTAAATTTAAATGAACGAACATCAACAAGGCTCCGTTCATGTTCATCAGGTTCGTTTACAGCCCTATACATACTTGTTCAGAATATGACTGTTGGGTCTGAAAAACCAACCCAATTGTCTCTGGCAAGTATTTAAACATAAAATAGCCTAATACACCTTCTGAAGTTCAGTGAATATAAAGTCTCTGATAATGATCAGAGAGAATGTCACTTCATAACTATCAATGTGAACCTGATAGTTATCTGAAGTGAGATACTCCCTGATAAGTTATCATAGAACATGTATCTCTGATTATTATTTAGAAAGTGATATTCACTGATAAAGAAATCAGTAAGTGTTGTATAAAGCTCAAACATCTGTATGGCTTCAGGGACGTCAAAGACCAACTAAAGAAAAATCTCACAAACTGATGCATTGTCAAGGAGTGATTTACAAAGAGCTAAAAACAACACCAGGGTCACTGGGATTTGACAAATGTCTCTATGACCCTGAAGACTTTATTCAATTTTACAACCTCAACCTCTAAATGCATGGGCGGGAAACTTCCTTAAGAAGATAAGTTCTAGTGCTTATCGATATACGAGAAACATGCATTAGAACTATAAGTTATCAAATCGGGAAAGCCGAAAGTACGCTTCAGACTAGCCTACTAGGCACGTGCCTATCTATAGCAAGTGGACAATTTACTGTGGACCCATGCGCAACCACTGTTTCCCCCTCTATATAAACCAAAGGTTGTAACTGAGTTAAGTAGAGATTCAAACATATAAAATAATACTCCCTCCGTCACATAATAATTGTCCACTTTGACTTTTTTGAGTCTTTCTTATTCAACTTTGACCATTAATATTTTTATTTGTGTTATATAATACTTGATAAAAGTTATACCAATGAAAAATACATTTAAAACCCAATCTATTCATATATTCTTCATCAAGTATAATATTACACAAATAAAAATATTTATTATCAAAGTTGAATTAAAAAGACTCAAAAAAATCAAAGTGGACAATTATTATAGGACGGAGGTAGTACAAAGTATTATAGTTATGATCATCCTCTCCTACGAACAACAACGCAAAGCTAGCTACCTCTTGTTGTTTGAGTTTGGAGAGAATTTGTCATCAACCGGGGTAGTTTTCCGTAGGTTATCCCTTGTAAACCTTTGATTCATTTCTCATAAGATTTATAAAGTTAAAAAGTACAAATGGTGTTATTAGCATGTCTGTATCGTTCTCAAGCAAACCTAACCTCAACAATGTTGATGTTCATCAATTTTCCTCACTTGCTAAAACTGTTGTTCATATCCTTCATGGTTTGCATGAACGTGTGTGCTCTAGCGGACCCAACAATGACTACAAAGAAGACGGACAATAAGCAGGCTAAACCAAAATATATGAATTCTAATATGGTTGGGGATAATAATAAGTCTGGTTCGAATCCTATGGGTGATGTGTCTAGTTCAAGTGATATGAAAATTGCGATTTCAAACCTGTATAATGTTCTTAATATGTTGAAAAGGATGTTGGGATTACTCCAACCAATTTATTTAACTCGAATGGTGGCAATGAGAATTTTGGTAATAATAAAGTTGTTAATTTGGATAATGAGGATAATGATAGCGAGAATGACATAGAAGAGGATGATAATGAAATAGCGTAATTTATGGCATCAAAAGTGCTAAGGGTACAAGCTCCTCGAAAAGTGGTGGTTGAACCAAAATGAAGAGCTTATACGAGCGTTGGAAAGTTGATTACAAAGAATTCCCATATGAACAGAAATAACGAAAAAACCCATCCGTGCCACGTGAGATAACGAGGTTATATAAGGTCCGTTTGGCAAAAGGACCAAACGCGCAATTTTTTCAGAGCTCAGGGACGTCCTACGCCAAATATTTATTTTTAGGGACGAAACACGCGAATTGTGCAGAGTTGAGGGACAATCGGTGAAATTTTGTCAAAAAAAAAGGCTAATGACTTTTTGTGGTTATGTAGTACGGAGTAATTTTTATTTTATTATTATTATTATTTATTTTATTTTTTTCTATTAAAACACAAAGCTTTTAAATTTTGGTTTTTATATATATTTTGTAACAATTCTGTCCATGTTATTTTTTAAATTTCGAATGGTAAAATGATCATTTATATGCACAAACATACATGCAAAAGTCAAAATTTGGGAGCTTTATGTTTTAATAGAAAAAAAGAAAATGATTACAGAAAGCCAAAAAAATTGACAAGTTAGATGCATTTTTAAGTCATTAACCCTTATAAAAAATAATTTTGTAATATCTTTGCATAGTGATGAAGGTGTACAATATTGTTAATTTTGTGTGTGCATATTTATTTGAAAAGAAAATGGGAGTAGCAAAAGTTTGTGACTTAAATTATAACTCATGTCAGTGTTGAAAGAAAAGGTCTACAAAGCCGATTAATAGCCGCCTAGGCACTACAGGGCCACCAACCTTGCCGATTTATTCAACTGGGTCAAACAAATAGGTCAACCATGGTCAATGGTGGTCAAACTTGCCGAAAACCTACAAATCTTGCTGGAAATACCCAAAACTCACCGTAAACTTATTTTGATCACTTTTAAATTTATAATAACTGTTTAAATCTATTACAAGTTGTTTTTTTAGAAAAAAAAACTTGACGAAAATACATAAAACTCACCATAAATACACAAAACTTGATGGAAATACCCAAAATTTGCTGAAAATGCCAATCCGATTAATTCCGCCTAGACCGATTACAATCTACAAGGCGGTCGACTGCTCAACTACCGATTCGCGATTTTTGTAACCTTGATTCATGTATTAAATCGCGTTTTAATATTTATATAAACCGACTCAACAAGTAGACTAACATTCACGGGTAGTGTACTCGATCATGTATAATATAGATTTTGTAAGACTGGTTCGTTCACGAGGAGCGGCACAACAAATAAAGTAAATAACAATAAACACTTAAAATGGGGGGTTTTCGATCTGAGAGATCGGCACAATTTAAGAATTGAAATTAAATGACAAATAATGAAATAGATGTAAAATCAATAGATAAGGAACGTATTAGCCTAATTACTTCCCTGCTTGTTTCAATGATCTGATTTCGTATGTGTTGTCCTAATGTCTTCTACTCTTCCATATTAGTGATCTAACTCGTATGAAAATACTACAAACACATAAACATAATAAAATCATAAAATCATAAGTAAACATAACCAAACTTTTATATAAGCACAAAATTCCTTCAAGAACAAGATATGCAAACTACCATAGAAAACATAAACACACAAAACCACAAAATCACATAATTCCAAATGTTGTAACATGACTATTCCACTACTAAACATGAAACTAAACACAATTAAAAATCAAAACCCTGAAAACAGCACGCAAAACTTGATGTGTTGCATTCTAGTCAAATTTTAAATTTATAAACTCGTATTTCCAAACCTATTAAACAACGTAAACGGGCAAGTATGACCCCTTCGTTTGTGTAGGTGTTGTGGCAAATAAAGGTCGTCCCAAGAGATTTGGTAAAATTGTGTAAATTAAAGTAATGAGAACAAGCAAGTATGATTGTCACTCTTTGTGGAATCGAACAAACAATATAATTAAAGTACTTACGAGAGAAATAGTTTCCTATCATGTAGTAGTGTTGGTATGTTTGGATAAAACATGAGTCAATGAGACACAAATTATTTGTATGCATTTTCCAAGTCAATTGGTCATATCATGAAAAACGCATATGTGTTGGTTTGGATGAATGAACCCTCTCGACCTATGAACTTTTATCAAAAATCAAGTCTTTTAGAATCCATTTTGTGTGAAAACTTGATTTACCATATTAGTTCCTACAAGTCCTTTCGGCCTATACTCGTGATTAAACATTTACAAGTCCATTTAAAACTAGTTAACTTTGTGGGTGTCAATCACGAAGAACCAAACATGTTCGTGCACTAACCGTTTAGAATAAACCAAAAGATAAATCCTTTCAACCTTTAAATCCCTTTATGTTTTACCAACAAGTTGCAATAGACATGTTTTAATATTTAAACAAACTTATAAAGAAACCATAGTTTTCAGTATCAATAATTCATCCAATCACCACTCATGACAAGTCACATAATTCCCACGCAAGTAGAAAAGACTAGTCCACGGTTCTTTCAATTAAACACATAATATCATCCAGACACAAATTGTTCAACATCATAATAAAGTAAAGAAATTACCAAAAAGTATGGTTACAAATGAGTAAGAAATTAAGAAGTTAGAGCACTTCTTGAGCCTCCAATCAACTATTATGCCTTCAGCCACCCCAACCCCAATAAAAATGGCAGAAGTTCAAGTTTTTTGAAAGAGAAAACATGGTAAAGGGATTAAGCCTTGGTTGTAGGATAATCACCAAGGTTACACACTTGTTTCCTAGGGATAACCCTTTGTATTTATGTTTAATCATCACTCTCTTTTATTGATGTCTTTAGCCTCCCTAGCTAAAACACATTGTGTTTATGTGAACTGTGCATCCACTTTAGTCACACAATTTTTCTTTTTTAAAAACATGACTATTTATAAAAAAAATGTCACTAACAAGATTCAAGCAAATCAAAGAGATATTATGAAAGAAGTGTTAGTGAAGTTAATGCTAGAAATCTACCCTTGAGGCTCCAACCATCTCTTATAAACATCACACTGCTATGATCAAACTATCAAAGCATTAATGGTGCGTTTGGTATGCTAACCGAAATCACTATGAGATGGGTTTGATTAGAGAGATGTATGATATTAAGAATATCAATTTCATTGTTGTTTAATATGAAGTTTAGGGTAAGGGTCTTAAATTAAGGGCCCGTTTTTTTAGATAGGTTTAGGATTTGGATTTAAATTTGAATTTTGTATAGGTTTTGAATTAAATAAAGAGAGAGAAAATAAATAATTGATACATTATTTTAAAAATAAAATAAGTGGTTGATATTATTACAAAATTTAAAAATGTTGGGTTGGACATTTACATGCATGGCCAAAGAATATAATGTAGCACTAAATGTGCACAAAAGTCAACATAGATGGGGAATTGTCAAAAAATTCATGAGGTGCTAGTGGGTTTTGTGAAAGAAAAAAAAACATATCTAAGGGTATTGATTACTGTGTCATATCCGAAAACTTTTTTTTAGAGAAGGCATCAATTTTATTAAACAACAAAACAAAGAGAGTACAGAGAATACATACAACAGGAACAAACAAGCCAACTATCCTACAAACCTTGAGCTACACCATGAGGAAGGGAAGCTCAGGCGCAAAACTAGCTAAAAAGACACAAAACATGACACAACTATGACATAAGGCCAAAAGAAACTAAAAATACCAAACTCCAGCAAGATGCCTGGAGATCAATTGCACCATAAGATTGACAAAAAAGTAAAAATGACTAAACTTATCTCCAATCATGAGTGTCTCCAAAGGCAAACATGCCAAAGAAAACGATAATGCCTCAAGTTCCAACAACATTGGCACAGCAATTTGTTGGATCATTGACCCACTTTTGCCAATCCCATGCGTCTTTGTTCCCCTTCTCACAATCCATTCAAAGCTTTGTAGTTTAATATCTTGCACTATTCTATCTTCATTCGATGCCTTTTCTCTAAAAACTCTATTATTCCGTTCTTTCCATATAAGGTAACCGGTGACCCATGTAACTACTTGCCAAAATACTCTCATGTGATTCGGTGTGTCTAGGCTACCACAATGCCGAAAAACCTCATTGGTAGTAAAAGCATTAACCGAACCAATCTTCCACCAACCAAAATTTTTTTCCCATATATGTGATGCCATCTTACATAGTACCAAACTGTGATCTACTGTTTCTAACCCGTCGTACAACATGGACATAAGAGAGAATCTAAATCTATACCTCTTTTGTCAAGTTCGCATCTCACCGGGAGTCTACCTTTAAGGGCGCGCCAAATAAAAATGTTGACTTTTCTTGGCACAAACTTGTTCCATACCGTCTCTTGATCCGCGTAATCTTCATGTAAATATTTGTTGTCCACTAGCATTGTTAGCGTCTTGACCGTGAATCTTCCATTGTCTTCAAGCGTCCATCTCCAAGTATCCCTACAATCCAATGATAAACAAAAATTCTCTAAAAGACCTGTTAGAACCTCCACCTCATTGCACACTCTACCCCTAGGTTCTCTAAGCCATTCCCACTTCCAATTACAAGCGCCCTCAACCCACGACCCTCTCTCCCCCACTTTCGCCTCTTTCTGACTATCTAAATGAAATAATCTAGGAAATCTATCTCTAAATCTCATGTTACCCCTCCATCTATCTTCCCAAAATGACGTATCCATTCCATTACCCACTTTCCTCTCGAAAGAATTAGTGAAACCAATTCCTAAATTATCTAAATCTACCCCAACTCTCAATATATCACTCCAAACACCACTACCCTCCTCAATCATAGTATGCACACTACCCAAACCACCATCCCTCCCATATATACTTCTAATTACCCTACCCCATAAAACATCACCCTCAATCCTAAAACGCCACCACCATTTGCCCAATAAATCCCAATTTTTACCCCGTAGAGACCCAATATTTAACCCTCCCGCCCCATAAGATGAGATAATCGATTCCCATTTGACCCATGCCATATTTTTTCTCTCCCCAACTCCCCCCCCAAAAAAAATCTTTTCTAATACTCTCAAGTTTTTTAATGACACACACGGGCACACAGAACATCGAAAAATAGTACAGTGGTAGGCTACCAAGAACTGATTTTACAAGAGTCAATCTTCCACCAAATGACATCGATTTAGCCCTCCATTCCGAAAGTTTTTTCTTAAATTTATCCACTATAGATCTCCATGCTATCTCTTTTCTCATATTTACACCTATACGAAGTCCCAAATAGGTAAACGGGAATTCTCCTACGCTACATCCCATCCATCTAGCCATACCCTCGACAGCCTGTTGAGACACCCCGATACCATATAAGCAACTCTTATTCAGATTCACTCGTAATCCTGAAACCTCCTTAAAACATTTCAATATACACATCAATACCCTTGCATTTTCGTCAGTCCACTCTCCAAAAAATGTAGTGTCGTCAGCATATTGTAAATGCGATACCACTACATTATCATTCCCGACCGATACCCCTTTGAACAACCCTTGCCCTACAGCTTCACTTACCATGGCATTTAACCCCTCAGCAGCAAGGATAAACAAGAATGGCGAAAGCGGATCCCCTTGCCTAACACCACATTCGAGTTGAAATTCTTCAGATGGGGAGCCATTAACAAGTATAGACATTGAGGCTGATCTCAAGCATGAATTAATCCATGAACACCAACGATCTCCAAACCCCATTTGTTTTAAAATATCAATCAAGAAATCCCAATTAAGACTATCATAACACCATAACATTTTGATGACTTATAAGAATTTTATGACAATGAAGGTTACGCCGCAACCAATTCAAGATATTACGGCGTAAAAATTACACATAATGTTGATTGATATGATTGAAGAGATTACGGCGTAACCAGCTAGAAGATTACGATGTAATTGTCGCCGTTTAAGATTACGGCGTAACTATCCATCAAGATTACGCTGTAAATATTATTAATCGGATAAGGATCTTTTGAAGATACACTAGTTACGGCGTAACCATACCTAGAGGTTACACCGTCGCTTGGTCGGTCCTATAAATACAAAACCTATTTCCTATATTTTAAACATCTTTCACACTACAAAAAGCCGAGAACAAAGTAGGGTTCCACAAGGACGATCTCCAGCAGCATACGAAGCATCTTCTAAGGGAGAAATCACACCATAACATCCATAAGTTTTAGTTTATTCAAATTACATTTTCGATTCTATGTCTTTCATTACCATGCAAGACATTAAGTCTTCTATACTTTTTATTATGATCGGCTAAGCAACTTTGGTGCTAGCCTAGTTATGATTCTTTAAGTGTTATGATTATGATATCGTGCTTTTATTATTGCTTATTGTGTTTGCATGCTTAGTTTTTCATAAGATTCTCTAGTTTCGGTAGTTTTGAAGAACGGTTGTATTTAAATCGAAATAGACGAAATCAAATAAACTTAGTATTTATAATATGGTTAATACCAAAGGGTGTAGCCCTCGATCTCAGTAGCAAAATATTTAATATAAATCAAAATTAAACCTAAATAATTCATAGACAAAATTAATAAGCAGACCAAATGATACACAATGTGATAATGATGAGAGATGTTCTTCTTGGATGATATGGTATTTTTGGATGTTTCTTCTATTTGGAGGGAGTTTTGGACGTCTAGGAATAGTCTCAAGACACTCCAATGATGCCCTAATTCGTGGTTAGGGGTTATATTTTATAGTTTTATGAAATTGGGCCTGATACGGCATATTCAATCCAATACGACGTATCCAAGATGTCAAATGTAGGCTGCAAAATTAGAATATTCTGGAATATGCTCTGATACTGTGCATCTGAAAATGGAGTCCAGATGAAGGAGTTATGGCCAAATACTAAAGCATCCTCAATGGCTATCATGTAAACTTGAGATCTTCATTTGGCCTCATCTCTTCACTTGGTTTTCATCTAAGGAACATATACGATGTATCCCTATAAGTGTTTACGCCATATGTATTCAAATCGTGTCTTGGATCTTCTCTAGTTAAGGTTTCTATACAGTGTATCCACAAATTTCGATACGTCGTATTCTCATGAACACGGTTATTCTTGATTTCTTCTAAGTCTTTCATATGGGTATCCTTGTAGCATGCATACACCTTATTGTAACACCCCAATTTTCACAGTTCGCAGCGGATTAGGGTTGGGGTATTACTTCATGGAATCACAGTTACAGTAATAGAAAATGACTCGAAAGAGACGTTTTTATAAATGTGTTATCATTCATTAAAATATCAGAGTTTTCATTAAGAAGAGGTCACTTAAATCTAAGTGTGTAATAGTATTTGAATGATAACATGGTTGAAAGTCCTCTAAGTTCAGTGTCGTTCCATGCCATAGATCCGTAGCAGCCATATACCTAGGATACATGCTTAAAAATTCAACACTAGATGTTGAGTGAGAGTCATAGGTAAGTGATAGTGTAAAAATACTTTCACAAATTTTTATCACGAATCCTTTTCGTGGGAGTCTAACATAACCTAATACTTAACTTTCCCAGAAGGGCTAACCTTGATAACACTTTTTCATCCACTAAACACTATCAAACTTTTACCCAAATTCTATCCCGGTTTAACAGCTTTGACACCTTATCTTGTAAAAATCAAAAGACTAACTTCCCGACCTCGAAATCAATCGTGGTTGGACTTTTTGAAAAGCTCTTTCTTTGAACTACAATTTAGAGTTAAAATTCGTGATCTAACTCATTACCAACTATTAAATAACTTCGTATTTTTACAGCCCTAACTTTCTATCCAAACCCTAACTCGCAAACTAACATGTTTTACGCTCTAATCGCTTCACCAAACCTCATACTATTATCAATTAATGATCCTAACATGCTTTATATCATAAAATCATAGAAACTTATAAACCCTAATTCCATCATAATTTATATTACATGAATTATATCAATAAAACATTAATTGGTTGAACACTAGTATCGAAAATATACCTTACGCTTGATTTTTGGCTTCAAGAGCAAAACCCTAATTTTTTTCTTCTTGTTCCTCTCCTTGGTCGACCGTACAATGCAAAAAGAGGGGTGGGGAGGTTTTGATTTTGTATTTATAATTATTGTGGATAACCCTTAAGGCTTAGAGTTGTATTTGGTATCAAATTTTGTTTTTTTCCCCTAGATCCCCCAATCGGCCGCCCCCTTAATTATATATATTTTTTATTTTTTTTATTAAATTTATTTATTACACTCAAAACCTCATAATTTTTCATATTTTATGTACTCTCATAACGAAACCTAACGTCTTTCGCGATAAACCTTTAAATTTACGATTAACCGGAAAATAATCACTTTCAAAATAAAGTTTCCAAAAATAGATTTTTACACTCTTTATAAACACCACTCATAAAAATAATCTCCTCGTAACTTACTCACGCTCAAACACTTGAACGAACTCTCGTTACACAAAACCGCAAAAACATCAAAACTACATAATTCATTTCCACACCACAAACGTGTTCAAAATGAATTTACCAAACTCACACTACTCAAATCATTTCAATAACCTCACACGCAAAGGGATTTAGTGCCACACTCCTACTAATCATAACTATACCATATATATATCACACATATACCACATAATACACTTAATTCACACCAAACAAAGTTAAATGTCTAGAGACTACTAGTCAAACTAACCTGCACAAATCACGGTTGTCACATCATCCCCCACTTAGGAAAATCGCGTCCCGAGATTTTAACAGTTCATCTCATCAACTTTCTCAGCAAACAATTTCAAATACTTAGATCTCATTTGGTCCTCACGTTCCCAAGTAAACTCAGGTCCACGCTTGGAATTCCATCTCACTTTTACCAATGCAATCTTACTACGCTTCATACTATTAACCTCTCTATCCATAATTTCAACAGGTTCCTCAACAAAATGAAGAGTCCTATTAGCTTTAATCTCATTCAATGGCACATGCAGACTAGCATCCGCCAAACATTTCTTCAAATTCAATACGTGAAACGTATCATGAACTCCACTTAGTTCCTCAGGCAATCTCAACCGATAAGCCACGGGTCCAATCCTCTCCGTTATCTCAAATGGCGCTACATACCTCGGTGCTAACTTACCCTTCTTACCAAAACGTACAACACCCTTCCAAGGTGCCACTTTCAACATCACAAAATCACCCACGTTAAACTCTAAAGGCTTACGGCGATTATCCGCATAGCTCTTTTGACGATCTCTCGTAGCCATAAGTCTCTCCTTAATTCGAAACACCATATCCGTAGTCTCTTGCACCAATTCAGGACCTATTAGTTGGCTCGTACCAACTTCTGCCCATAAAACCGACGATCTACACTTCCTTCCATACAACATTTCGAACGGTGCACATCTAATGCTAGTATGATAACTGTTATTATAGGAAAACTCAGCCAAAGGCAAATGAGTATCCCAGTTTCCTCCAAAATCGATAGCACATGCTCGAAGCAAATCCTCTAAAGTCTGTATCGTTCGCTCACTTTGCCCATCAGTCTGTGGATGATAAGCAGTACTCATATCCAACCGTGTATCTAAAGCCTTTTGCAACGATTGCCAGAATCGCGAAGTAAACCTACTATCACGATCCGAAATAATCGACACAGGTACACCATGCTTCGCCACAATCTCATTAATATAAATCCTTGCCAACTTTTCCATCTTATAATCCTCACGAATGGCTAGAAAATGTGCAGACTTTGTCAGTCTATCCACAATTACCCATATCGTGTCATGCCCATTACTCGTTCGAGGTAACTTAGTAATAAAATGCATCGTTATATTATCCCACTTCCATTCAGGAATCGGCGGCTGCTGCAACAATCCAAAGGGTTTCTGATGTTCAGCCTTAACTTTCAAACAAGTTAAACATTGGCTAACATACTCAGCTATCCCCCTCTTCATTACTGGCCACCAGTAAGCATCTCTAAGATCATAATACATCTTATCAGACCCTGGATGAATCGAGTATCTCGTCCTATGAGCCTCGTCCATGATCAACTTCCTCACATCCCCCACTAGCGGTACCCATATACGATCCAAGAAATATAATCCACCATCCTCCTTTCTTTCCATTTGTTGATCTAAACCACGCAACATCTCAGCCACAACGTTCTCATCTTTGAGAGCTTCCACTTGTGCTGCCAAAATCTTTCCTTTAACACCCGACTGCAATGTCATGCTCATAGCTCGCACACGCTTAGGCTTAATTCTTTCCTTCCTACTCAATGCATCAGCCACCACATTCGCTTTCCCTGGATGATAGCGAATGTCGCAGTCATAATCACTTAACAGCTCCATCCATCCCCTTTGGCGCATATTCAGCTCCTTCTGAGTAAAAATATGCTGGAGACTCTTATGATCGGTGTAAACCGTACTCTTCGTACCATACAGATAATGTCTCCAATTCTTGAGAGCAAACACCACCGCACCAAGCTCTAGATCATGAGTGGTGTAATTCTTCTCATGGATCTTGAGTTGTCGGGACGCATAAGCTATCACTTTCCCTCTTTGCAACCCAAAACCTTGATTCGACGCATCACAGTATACCACAAAATCATATGGCTCGTCAGGTAACGTCAGGATAGGTGCATACACAAACTATCCTTTAATGTCTGAAAAGCCACCTCTTGCTCATCTCCCCAAACATACTTCTTATTCTTTTGAGTCAACGTAGTGAGAGGTTTAGCAATCCTTGAAAAATTCGCTATAAATCTCCTGTAGTTTCCCGCCAGTCCTAAGAAAGAACGTATCTCAGAAGGCGTCGTAGGAGCCTTCCAATTCTTAACCGCTTCAATCTTACTAGGATCCACATGTATCCCACCACTATTCATTACATGACCAAGGAAATGAACCTCTTGCAGCCAAAACTCACATTTTGAAAAGTTGGCATATAGTTTCTCCTTCTCCAACAATCCGAGTACCAACCTAAGATGCTCTCCATGCTCCTCCTTTGACTTAGAGTAAATTAGAATATCGTCAATGAACACAATCACAAATTTGTGCAAATAAGGTCCACATACGCGATTCATCAAATCCATGAATACCGCGGGTGCATTAGTTAACCCAAATGGCATAACCGTGAACTCGAAGTGCCCATAACGAGTACTAAAAGCTGTCTTTGGAATATCCTCTTCATACACTCTTAACTGTTGATAACCAGAACGCAGATCTATCTTGGAAAAGAATCGAGAACCTTGCAACTGGTCAAACAGGTCATCAATTATAGGAAGAGGATACCTATTCTTCACCGTTAACTTATTCAACTCACGATAATCGATACACATCCGAAACGAGCCATCCTTCTTCTTAATGAACAACACAGGCGCTCCCCACGGAGAATGACTAGGTCGGATGAACCCCTTATCTTGAAGCTCTTTCAACTGTGCAGCCAACTCCTGCATCTCCGTAGGTGCCAATCGATAGGGAGCCTTTGCCATAGGCGTCGCTCCAGGGATTAACTCAATACGAAATTCCACCTGTCGTATCGGCGGTAATCCAGACAAATCCTCAGGGAAAACGCCCGGAAACTCGCACACTATAGGAATATCCCCCACTTTGAGTTCTTTCGACTTCGCACTCATGAGGGACTTCAAATTCTTCTCCACGTGCTCTCCTTGTACCCGTAACACACTGCCATCCTCTAAGGGAATTCGAACCACCTTCTCGTGGCATACTACCTCAGCCTTATGCCTAGCTAACCAATCCATCCCTATCACCACATCAAAACTACCATGTCCTAAGGGTATTAGGTCAATCTTAAACGAAACACCCTCTAACACGATAACACACTCACGAATAACCTTATCAACTTCTATTTCCCTACCGCTAGCTATTTCAATCACAATACTAGGTCTAAGTTCACTAAACCCAACACCCAATATTTTAGCAAATTCAGTAGTAGCAAAACAATAATCCGCACCCGTATCAAATAAAGTAGTAGCATAATGACCATTGAGAGAAAATGTACCAGTAACGACGTTCGGGTCTTGGCGCGCCTCATATGCATTCATGGTGAACGCTTTTCCCTTAGCTGCATTCCTGTTAAACCCTTGTCCTTGACCTCCTTCAATAGCCAGCTGATTCCCCGGCTGTCCAGGTGCCTTATTAAGTTTGGGACACCGGTTGCGCAGATGATCAGTACTACCACACTCATAGCATGCCTTACGAATAAACCCCGCATTCTCCGAATTAACTGGAGTCGCTTGGGTAATCCCCGATCTACAATACCTAGCAATGTGACCAAGCTTGCCACAACTGAAGCACACGCGACATGCTACACTCTCAGGATGAATGCTGTTACATTTAGCACATCCAGGGGCATTACCAGCATATCCCCTTCTATCACCATTCCCAACCATAGCCGTAGGAGTTGTTCCCAAATAACCTGATGCTTGCACAGGTGTTGTCGCTACAAACCCTTTTCCCATTTCTTGCCTTCTTATTTTCAACATTAGAACCACCTGTCTTACTAATTTCAGCCTCCTCTTTCCTTTTCTCACTTGTCTTCGCAAGTGTCCCACTCCTAACCGCTTCATCGGTTAACGCCCCAGCTTTATGGATAGCACTAAGGAGCGTTGTCGGCTCCGTAGCCCTAACCATCGCACGAATCTGTGGAACCAACCCACGGATATACCTATCAATACGCTTCGATTCAGGAGTTACCATGTGAGGAACCATCCTAGCCAACTCATGAAACCTGTCAGTATAACCCGCATGATTAGCTCCAACCATATTATGATTCCACAACTCTTCCTCCAACTTTTGCATGTCATTTCTTGGGCAGAACTCCTCCACCATTAAGGCCTTGAAGTCTTCCCAAGTCATTGCCAATGCGGCAACCCTACCCCTTGCTTGGATTTGGGTATTCCACCA
>LBNU01007231.1:0-15042 GCA_014162995.1 Artemisia annua
GGCGAATCCTAGGTTTTCCTGACGGCACTTTGATTGGACGCTGTCATCAAATATGCTGGTTTTCAGATCTGACAGGGCCCTTCAATTACTCAAAATGGGTTGACCTTGGCGTCACCGAACCCCTGATTATTACACTAACGCAAACTCGTCAATGGCATCGTCGAGTCTCTTTATTACACTCCACTCCTCGGACTCCACTCACTTGTTCCTGACGGCGTCACTTACTAGGTGTGACGGCGTCACCTCTTCAGTATCTTCAAGGTTTTTGAGTTTTTTGTTGTTTCCGCACTTTTTCACTCGAAAAGCCCGAAAATCTTCTTTTGCGAGTTTTCCCTTCAAAAGTACCTAAAATGAGAAAGAAACGACTTTGGGGTGAAATCCAACCAAAAACATAGACTATAGGTCAAGAATGACCCCTAAATAACGTAACATTTCGTCTCATCAGTTAGGTATTGCGCCATTGGTTTAACAAAGCCTTTTTTTCCTGCAAATTACTACTAAGTGTTTACTTAAAAACAAAATGTTATCTAAAAATCTGTCATGTACATTATTACAGAAGACGCTTTGGGCATTACGAGTTGTATCAAAGGAGGTATGAGAGAGCTCGTTACTTATTCCAAGCTTCACCATTAGTTCCTCATAAGCCCTTTTCCTTTAGTCTTAACATCTTCGCTTGATTCACCTAAAAGACATGATATGAAGTAACGTAAGAAAATTGGTTAGTGAGTAAACGAAAGTGTAAAAATTGAAAACACAAAGCATGAAACATGTATTGAAGTTGTTTCATATGAGCATAATCCGTGACTTGTCCATAAGTGCTATTCAAGCACATTTACTCCACATAGGAGTCGTGAGTGCATAAAGCACGTTATCCAGAAAGGATCATGAGTGCATAAAGCACGTGTCCCACAAAAGACCATAAACATGATACATGACCACACGGGTCATCATGAAACTGAAATTATGACCTCATGAGTTAACAAAGGTAATTAACATGGAACTTGCACAATCATAAATTAACATGAAATTTGCACAACCATAGCATATTAACATGAACATGAATATTAACTTGGAACTTGCATAAACATGATATAATAACATGAACAATTAACATGGGTCAAAATGAAACATTCAACATAAATCTTGCTTTGGCGTAACATAAAAGACATAAACAACATCAACATGAAATACGGGTAATTGACACCCTTACTTACGCTTCACATTTCATTATTCACCGTATGGCACCAAAGTGATTTTCAAGGTTCCTAAAGCAGTTGGTTGACTTCCTTCACCTAAATTCATAACATATACATGATGATGATTGTGTAGAAAAACAAAAAACAAAAAAACCGACTTAATTCTTTTCGTTTTTCTTTATGAATCGCTTGCTGTTTGTGTAATCTTAACTGCATAGATCAATTTTATCTTCCCTAAGTCGTTCCTAACCCTTGATTACCAATAGCTATTCGTCAGGTTAATTGTTTTTCAATTAGGGTTTATCCAGTTTTAGGGTTTTATGTTAATTGATCTTATTCGTTAACGGTTTGCTGTTTGGATGATTGTAATCCCACCCTATTGCATTTATGGTTGGGTACTGTTTGAATATAGAATAAGGAGTATTTTGGGGGAAAGGATAATGCTCGGATGAATGATTGAACGAGCATCTCTTACACTCTCTCTAGATGATCAACTTGTAAATGCCCCAAAATCTTATAAATTCTTTTGGTTCCAAACTAGTTCCTAGTAACTCAGTAGTGTTTAGTATTTGACATATGCATGGTTTAAAAACAAGTTATGTAGTTTTGGGTCAAAAGAGAGTGTTTGGGTTAACACCCACACTTCATTAAATAGTGCTTTCGTGTCTCGTAGATTTGAAGTTTGTAATTAGACATGTTTTTTATGATATATGAAATGTGTCTTTAAAGTTTGAAAGATGTTCGAGTTGTGTAAGTCCAGTTTTCGAAAAGTGCAGGTCTGTAGACTTCGAGATGCCTACGACATAGAGACCTCTTAGTCTCTACGGCATAGAGGTCTTACGACATAGAGGTATGTTTGTCTCTACGGTGTAGAAGCTACGGTTATTAAAAAAACTGGTCTTTTAAATAATTCATTATTGATAGTGATAGTTAGTCTATGAACCTTCAATCCTTACAACTATTATACTCAAAGTTTATAACTACACAAACACACAACAAAAACCTTCGCTCATCAAATTATCTCAAAACACACAAATAAGATTCTAAGGCTCTCATCCATTCACAATTGAAATAATGCAACTTATCACATTATTCCAAATTTGAGATTTCAATTGATTTCATTATTGATAGGATAATGTAATCTCTCATGTCATGTAATCTCTCATGTCTTCCCACTATCTGGATATTAGGCACTAGTTAAATAAAGTCTAAAATTATCCAAAACTAGCACTTTAAAACTCTATAGCCACAAATCAGTTAAAGAAATTCACTCACTATAGGATGACATGCATATTTTTTTAGATAAATTTCCAAAAGTAGCCACTTTTTGGTTTGTAGGTTCACTTTCTAGTAAAAAGAAGAGTTTTTAAGTTTATTCTTGTGCGATTGCCAAACCGTGCGACCCCATAAAAATCGCGATACTTATAAGGTTGATAAGATGTTTTTTACTTGACCAAAGTGACGTTTTGTAAGACCATTTTTTTTGCTCAACTGCTAAGACATTTTTGTCTTATTAGACAAGTGAGTCCCACACGTGAATTTTTTTTTTCATTTTTGAAAAATGTGTTTTGTCTCATTAGAAAAAGTCAATTAGTTGGACTCACTTATCTAATATGACAAAAAGTCTTGTTGGTCGAGCGAAAAAAGGTGGTCGCATAATATGTCACTTCGCTCTAGCCAAAAACATACCGCCTAACATTGGACACGTGTCTTGAATTTGTTGAGGTCGCATAAAAATAAATTTGAAATGTCTTTTTTTTAAAGTGATCCAAAAACCAAAAAGAGGCTAGTTTTGGAAATTATTTTTTTTCCTTTTTTTATATATACCATTTATATCATTGTTAGTGCAAATGATTTATTAATATAAATTATGTAAAGTATTTAAGTTGTGTGCTCAACCAAAAATTAAGATAAGGAGCTCTAAGTATGGAATGAAATATCTTTTATTATATTTATTTTTTTATGTTCTAATTTCATCATATTTTCTAAAATTTGTGCTCTTTAATTAAACATCCATTTTGATATATTTTTATGAGTTTTTAGTTTTTATATTTTTAGCATGTTTATTTTATTTTAATTCAAAATTTTACAACTTTAACCTTTATTTAAATCAATACAACTTTAACCTTTATTTAACCTTTGACGGGTATGATATTGTGAGAGTCTTTGATGTGTGCGTATACATACATCATTTTTATACCAGAAAACACGCTAAAACGGGCTAATAACCATGAAATATGTTAAATTATATTAAAATATATTTGGAATGTGTTATTATGTCTTGCAAGTACAAGGGTTTGAAAACAAAGCAAAACGGTGATTTTCGAATGAGTTTCGATGACGTTTTCGTGTTTTACAAGGTTCAGACGAAGTCGAAAAAAATTCCCCGAGCACATCATTGGAAAGAGCACAAAAAAACGAGTCCGACATTGGCAGCGCTAACATGTCAGTCCGAGGTGGCAGAAGGGCAGGAAGGCGGACAAATAGCATGCTGACACGTGGAGTCTATGATGCGTTCAGTCCGAGGTGGCAGGCGGCATCAGTACGAGGTTCTAAAAGACGGCTAGCAAATCAACGCTTGACACGCGTCTAATGACTATCTGTAAATGATTGTGAGTGGAAGGATCGAAAAGAGTCTATGTGGCTGATAATGTTTGATGAATCCGGACGAGTTATGGGGCACATTCAATCCCCTTTGGGATATAAAAAGAGAGATGCACATCCAGATTACACAGTAGGCAGTAGGCATTTATTAGTAGAGTAGTTAGAATGTTAGTAGTAGTAGTATTATTTAGGAGTAGAGTAAAATAGGAGTAGTATTATAGCTTAATGTATTAGCTTAGTTCAATGTAATAGACTAGCTTATTTCAAGTGCTTATGGTAATTTACTTTTTAGCTTAATATTATGAAGATGAAGTATTGTTTTGAAGATATTTTGAAGATCCCTTTCTTTCTCTAATCCTCTCTTTTATTTTTTTTTCTTTCTTATCTAATAAGCCAAATAAGCTCTCCTATAGTTTATTTTTGGTTTATTTAGATTTGCTTATTTTTGGGTAAGCTTTCTTGTAGCTTATTTAAAGAAGCACTTTTATTTCTTTTAGCCTAAAACTATCTTATCTAATAGCATATTTTTAGATTATTTAGCTTTTTGGATAAGCTTTTCCATAGCTTACTCAAATAAGCACTTTTTATTTATTTATTTTCTTTGCAAAGCTACTTTATTAGTTTAGATCTTTTAGTTTTTAGCTTATTTTCATTTAGCTTTTATAGTTGTAGATTCTTACTAGTTTTAGATCTATTAGCTTTTTAGCTTATTAGGTTTAATACTAGTACTTCTAGATCAAGTTAACTTTTCTATAGCTTATTTGATCTAGTTTAGTTATTAGATTGCTTATTCTTAGCTTATTAATATTAAAGTTTAATACTTTTTAAATCAATAAGCTTTTTCATAGCTTATTTAATTCATATTATTGCTTATTTGTACTAATTTTTGATAAAGTTTTGATTTTTATGACATCTATCATTCAACATAAGGCGACGAGGAGCTTAAGGGTTTTATAACCTTACTTATTAAATAAAGTTTATAACTTTTCTAGTTTTTATAAACTAATTAGTGAATAAAGTCACAAACTTTATTGACTATTTGGTAATATACAAGCTAATAAAGAAATAAACTTTGTGGTTTGATAAGTTTATAAAATCGAGTAGTTTACTATTCTCGTCTCATTAGACCGGGTTCTATTTTCTTACCTTTTTCACTCTTAATTAATTTTGTTTAAATATATAGTGTAGAAATATGTTTACTATTGTTGAAAATACTGTTTTTGTTAGTTTAGTTAATATGAGTAGTGAGTAGATTTTTTTTATATGCTTGTTAAGTGTTGGTGAATTGTGAAATTAAGTGTGAAACCTTAGAAATTATTGATCGATAACCTTTGGTTTACTTGGTTTGATTTTTAGTAATTTTAACTGGCAAAAGCCGTTAAGGTACTAAGATAAAAAAGAGGTGTTTTCAAAATAAACCAACGTTGTGAGAAAACATTTCTTTTTAAACGGGTATTCAAAGGTTATTGATTAATATTTTACAGATTATTATTATTATTATTATTTTTTGGTAAAGGGGAGTAATCCTGCACCCTGGTAAATATATTAACCAAAAAACTTTTAAGTACAATGGATATGGGTGAAGTCCCACATCTCAGCCCGTTACATAGGCTAAAAGCTTACATAACAAGATACTTCCTAATTTCTAAAAACTAGAAATCAAACCACAACTCAATGATAACAAGAACAACGAAATGAATTACTTCCTAGGGCCTTGAAGCTTGGTACCATACATGGCATTAAAAGCATCCAAATTACCGGGAAGATCATACACCTGGTTCGCATAATCATCATAGTCATCATACTCTTGTTCAAACTCTTGCCCCCCACCAAAAAGATTAGCAGACTCATCAAATGGGTTGGCAACCTCGTCTTCAGAATCAGACACCACAATTTTTCCCACCTTTGAAAATGGGTTTCCCCTCTTAGTGGCAGAGGTCGACGGGATAGGATGACCATTATCATCCACAAGAGTTGCTCTACCATCAATAAGTAACTTTTCAAGCTTTCCAATTTTTTCAACAATAGGAGTAGAACCCTTACTCAACTCTTCCTCATTAACTTCCATAGTATTACCTGTCTTATTAGACTCATCCTTATTAACTTCAATTGTACTAGCTGTCTTACTAGACTTATCCGCATTAACTTCCATTGAACTACCAGCATCCACATCCTTGTTGTTATCATTAGACGGAGTACCAAAAGCATCCGCATCATCAATATTAAGGGCATCAAACTGATTAGATGTAGAAATCTTCGTGCCACTCGTACTAGGCACATCAGAAGTCCTCTTCTTAGTGCCATCCACCTTCTTAGGTTCAGTTGGAGTCTTCTTGGGTTGATACTGAAACTGCTTACCCACAACTGGTTTAGTAAACCCTCTATTACCCTGAGTTGTAGAACCACCTTGCTTACCTTTCTTTCTATTATTGACAGTCATGAAACCATCATTAACAGACTTAGTAGATTGAACTGGAGGTGCAACGACTTTAGGACAATCACTCAGAGTATGACCAAAGATCTTACAGTTATCACACCGAGGTGGTTTCCATTCGTACTCAACCCGAATCTTCTCAATAGTCGAACCCGAACCATCAAGTAATGGTATCTCAACAGTGAGGCTATCCCGAAGCACCTCATCCGACTTCACTTCTATCATGCATCTAGCAAAACTACTACGGCCCCACGATTCCTTGCACATTTGGCTTGTAAAAGCATCTAACCTTTTGGGCGTGCCAATCAGTGTGGCTAGAAGACTGAGGCCATCATCAGAAAACATAGCAAGGGGAACATCATGGAACTTGACCCACACCGGGATGTTAGTCAAATCCTCTTTAAGTAGATTTGTGTTCAAAGTCCATGGTTTAAGAATAATAGGAACATTTCTGATCAACCAAGGACCGTTTTCAAGCACATCATCAACACCTTTCTTCGAAGTGAACTTAAAGAAGAAGAACCCCTTTGCATTCATCATTACCTTTTGCACACCAAACTTTGCCCATGCATTGCGTACATAGTAATCAACAACAGGAAACGCAAGGCGTTGACCAAGGAAGTAACCGTAGAGAGTGTTCTCAAACCTCGTGTTCACCTCTTCCACTACATTCATTGGAACTGAAAGGTCAACATCATCCTTCTTTTTGCTACATTCCAACCTCCGAAAATTAGACGCATTTTTCTGAGGTTCATTAGAAGTAGCACCTGCGTAAGTAACCGACTTTACTCCAGTACCACTAGCATTATCAACCTTGGGAGCATTAGGACCAGAAGTTGCACTCTTATTCATATCCACATTAGTACCACTAAAACTCGAAGAAGGATTATTAGCAACAATCTCACATTGAATTTTATTGATGGCCTCATCAAAATTCCTATGCGCATTAGCTAGCAATTGCTCCACATTAGGCTGAGTAGCGCCATTAGGTTCTAATGGACCAGCAGCCTCGGTAACATCCACCTTACCACCTCCATCTGTATCAAGAGAAATCGGTTTCTCTTGATTAGAACACTCAACATTACAATACGAATCAGAAACATGAGTATCCTTACTACCACTAATAGTCCCCACATTCACATACTCAGAATTACCGCTACCACTAACCTTCCCAGTAGGCGTAGACACATCAGTAACACCCTTAGGATTCAAGAACCCCTTGTTAATCATCTCCCCTAACCCACTTACAACAAAACCAGAAAATCAGCCACTTAACCAAAGATAAAAACCCTAACTACAAAGGTTAGGGTTTCAAGCGAATACACAATAATAACTAACCAGCATCCATAATAAACGATCCAAGAACAAATAATAACGATTAGTATAGGATCTAAAAGTAATGAAAACCGACCTAGGATGAAGAAAATTAGACAGATGAATCGAATCCCAGGAATCGGATCACAAAAAACGATTTTACAACCCTAACTAAATCGAATTTAAAAAAAATTCACTCAATCTTGTGAATACCAGGCGTGAATCTAACCAAGAACGAATTAAACAAGAATGTTAATCAATAACAAGGTTAGGTAGCAGCAAAGTAACGCAAGGATTAGGCAAAATCTTGAAAACGATTAGAAAGTTTGTAGGAAAAAATCGCCTTAGGGGGGAGTCGGTTTTAGGGTTTTTTACAGATTATTTTTATATCTTTTTAGTTGGTTGTTTTAACGGGCAAAAGCCGTTAGAATAATTGATTATTTAGATCTAATAATTTTTACCAAAAAAATTAATTGTTTTCAAAATAAACCAACTTTATGAGAAAATAATTATTTGACGGGTATTAATTAAAAAGAGCTTAAAATAATTTTTTCACACTTAATGATCTTTTCACCACTCTTGACAAGCATATCTTTTAATATCATATTCTTTACTTAGTTTTCTCGTCATTAGTTGTAGTCCATTTTTTAACAGTCAAAATAGTTGCTTTTAATTAGTTTAAACAGTTTTAAAATTTTCTCTAAAAATCCAAACCAAAAACAATTTGATAATCAAGCATTATAAAACGAAAAACATAAACGTAATTTTCAATTCAAATCTCGTCAAGGAATACGATTCCGGAAGTTCAATTGTCATTTGTCCTCAAGTGACTTTAGTTCTAGCGGAAATACAAATACTAAAACTGCCTCGTCCTACAATCACGAATCAGTCTTTGTATATGCGGGAATAATGATGTCACGGAAAAGCTACGGGAAAATCAAACAAACACATATACATTCGGAGTGTTGTGAAACAAATCTACTAAGCGGGTAAGGAATTGCGATGAGGGTTGGGTTAGCAATTCACTTACTATATTTATAATATAACGATATTTTATCGCCACCGCTGTGCGCGGGTATCCAACTATTAATATAAATCAGCCTTGCTAACCTTAGCTTAACAGTTAACACCTAGTTTAATCGAAACATATGCTCATAACATTGAATCATTTTCATTCATGTCTAGGTGCTCATTGTATTCATTTATTATGATTTTTCCCATAATATAAGCCTTTACGAGCTTATATTTTAACATGACTTGTTAAGCTATTAATGACATATGTCTACTTTTACATATAATATGACATGAAACATTTTCTCCCAAAATCAATATCTACACTATGTTTTATTAACAAATTATCATTAACACCAAATAAAACCTCATCAAACTTGACTCAAAGTTCTACAAATGTGTTGTTTTAGAATAATTTTAAAACAAACAAATTATATATAGTGATTAACAAAAAAAATCTTGTACACAATTTTTATTTATTTTACATTGAAGAAAAATGTACAAGAGACACGCAATTATAGGTACACGATACACATACTCCCTAGTATAACCCAACAATTTGTATTTATTTTGCAAAAGAAAATAATAATAATAATAATAATAATAATAATAATAATAATAATAATAATAATAATAATAATAATAATAATAACAAAATAAAAATAAAAAATCAACTGTTCTATTGATCCTATAAAAACCAAGGGTAAGGCTCTTCTCATGTTCATTTTGAACATGAGAGGTAATGTTTTGTTTATTTTGATTGTACATTTGAACTAAAATAAAGCAAAAGTGTTGCAATAATTAAAATGCACAATCAGAACAAAAACAACATTACCTCTCATGTTTTAAATGAACATGAGAGGATCGTTATCCAAAAACACAATCAAATCCTATAATTTGATCCTTTTACGCACTTCAAATTATTCTCTAATCTTAATCAACATCACATCCAGTACTATAATACTCCATTGTTTACAGGTCAATCTAGTCTAAGTAAAAAGCTAAAGGAAGCAATGAAAAATGAAAAAAGTAAACTGAAATGAATAGTAAGCATAGGGTTACCCTATAACACTACTCTTCTTTCCCTCCCTCCCTCAGATAATATAAATAGATATATGTGAACAAACACCAAAGCCTAAAGTTTCCACACATTAGATAACAAAAACAAAGAGTATGGCTTTAGAAACACTTTCTTCCAATGAACTCCTCAACTTCATAATCTATGACACCATTTCTGCAACCCCTTTCACCTTCAATGACTCATCTTCTCAAAACACCAACAATTCAAATACCTTCTTCTACAATCTCCATAATCAAAACCCTAACCCTAACCCTAACCCTAATCCACTATCTCAAGAACTTGAAGGTGCTGACATGGAAATTATGAGTTCTAATTCTTCTTTAGCTACAACCACAGAAAAGATGTCTATGGCTGTTCAAGCTTATTGTGGAGGCAAAAACCCTGAAAAGAATTATTGTGATAACAACAACAACAATAAAAGTATTCATAATAATTTAGGGGTTCAAAAGAAGAAAAGAAGAAGGAGGCCTAGGGTTTGTAAGAACAAAGAAGAAGCTGAATCTCAAAGAATGACTCACATTGCTGTCGAAAGAAATCGTAGGAAACAGATGAATGAACATCTTGCCGTCTTACGATCCCTCATGCCGGAATCTTACGTCCAACGGGTAATTTTTATATTATTTTTTTCATTACTTTATTATAATGTAGATCCGAAAATTTTATTTAATAGTATAGGTTCTTTATTTTATTTTTTCCAAGATAAGATGTCCAAATAAACAAGTAATTAATTAAATGAAAAAACATATTTAACATGTATTTGGAATTGAATTTAATTACTTTAAATTTCACTCTTTCATTATCTTCAAAAAGAAATCTTGAAAAGTTCTTTTTCAAATTACCTTTTTGGTGTTATGCAAATTTCAAAATGTTGTTACCTAGAAAATGCAATGCCATCCATAGATGTTCCTTTATTTTTATGAAATTTTACATTTTTTGTTAATAATATTGGCCAAACATTAGCTTACTATATAGCTTGTGATTGAGTTTTAGATTATGTATATGAACTAAATCTCAAACCGACAATTACTATAGGACTTGGTTAATTAGTATCATTAGATAAGCCAAACGTACGAATTTAGACATCTCTCTCTCATGGTACAAAATCTTAAAACACTGTGATTAACAGTGCTTGATCTCAATAAAAGCATTATCTTCTTTTAAGAGATCCCTTTTCTTGTCAATTTGTCGGATTCAATGAACAACAATAACATGCCAAAGTTTTGCTGTTTCATATGGTTGACTTAATAATTATTTAGACGTACATTAGTACTAAGAACAAAAATTTTCTTACTAAATGACGGTTATGCCCCTTGTGTTCATTCAATCATCAGGGTGACCAAGCTTCCATTGTTGGTGGTGCTATAGAATTTGTCAAGGAGCTTGAACATCTTTTGCAATCTCTTGAAGCTAAAAAATTTGTCATGACTCAACAACCACAAGAAGATGACGATAACGGAGGCCATGATAGTAATTTCACCAAATTATCATCAGCTGCCCCTCCATTTTCACAGTTTTTTTCATACCCGCAATACACTTGCTCTCAAATTCCCAACAAGTACACTTCTAAAAGCAAGGCAGCTATTGCGGACATTGAAGTTACTTTGATCGAAACGCATGCTAATCTTCGNAAAAAAAAAAAAAAAAAAAAAAAAAAAAAAAAAGAGAGAGAGGGAGTACTGTTCATGTATGTATCGCTCATGCAAAAGTGTGTAGATGAAAATGACTTTGCATTGAATGACTCGACGATGCAAAAACCAGCTTTTGAGATACGACTAGTACTTTCCTTATTTATCATTAGACACAAATTCCTTTTTCTTGGAAAATAAAACTTTCATCATAGTCAAGGCAAAAGAAATACTCAAAAAGGGTCCATCAGTTTTACTTTATCAACTTTTTGCAAAATTCAAAGTTCAAAACTGTGAATTCAAGTGTTTGGGAAGTTACTTTAAATTTGGAATAACCAAGTCCAAACCAACTACTAAAATCAAGTTTTTTAATTTAAAACTTACAAATTTTGGATAAATAAGCACAAATTAAAAAGTCTTAAAAATACTTAAACTTTTTGTATCAAAATGGATTAATTTTTGTAACATTTTAAATAAAAACTTGAAAACTCTATAAAAAGTTTGTCTAGGGTATTTTTGGGAATTCCACCAGGTATTACCCAATTTGTTAATGTTTTGGAAATGATGGCTAGAAAAGGATGTTTGTTTCCATAAACCGATGTTGTTTCCTATTTTTGTTACTTTGTCTTAAAGTTAAGGAAATATTCAACATAATATATTAAAGTTCATTGAAAAATGATGAAAATATGACCATATGTTGATGTAAAAAAAGATATGTAAACATGCAGGTGGAAGAAGGATGCAGACTCAATTCAGCAGACGAGATAGCAGGTGCAGTCCACCAGATGCTCAGAATTATTGAGGAGGAAGCTACCCTATGTGTTGTTGATTCTAGATAGAAAAAGAGATGTTTGTGCTTTTACCATTTTACCTTTTAGGCGTTGTAAAATCACCATAATGCCACCCATTCTCTCTCTAGCTTTGTTCTTGGTGCACAGTAGTAGGATTTGCTGTTACTTTGAATTTCAACTAGTTCAATTAGATGTTTTGGTAAATAATGATTTGACTTATTGAAGTTATTTATTGGTGAAGAGTGATTGCATTTTTTTTTTCTAAGAATGTTGACATTTGTAAATTAGATATTTAGTTTTGAACCAAATAAGTAAAATGATTATTAGACCATTTCAAATGGTGTAGACTATATCAAGTTTATATCATTATATTTATACATCAGAATTGTATAAACTTGTTTACTTGACTATATAAACCTAACAATGGTCTGATTCACTTGTCTTTTAAGTATATTTTAGTCTTAAAATGTAAATCAGACCCGCATTAATTTCTCTTTCTCTAGTACATACGTTTAAACCTTGCGCATAAACATTGTCATGCAATGCTAAGTATATACTATAAAGTCCACGTACGATGACAGCTCAACATAAAACTCTTGTGTAAATCTCTATTGAAAATGCTCTTAGTCACTCGTCTCAAGTTAAGTGAATTTTCAGTTTGTAAACAATTAAAGCGTTTTAGAATGTTTTAAATAATTACATTTAAGTAAACATTTTGTTTATAATGCATCGAGTAATGAGCATTCCATCTTAATCATTCTTTTGTTTAATCTGCCAAAAGAATAGTTTACGAGGATATTAATCTCTAGAATATTTTTGACATTTGTTTGGTTTAAGGGTATAAATTAAAAAGTCAGGAATCATATTCACAAAAACTGTGCTTCTGTATAAGTGGATGAAATTAATAAACTGATTTCTTAATTTGTCATCACACTTATACCAATCATGATTCTCGACTAGTAAATGTCACCATTGTCTCCTTTCTTCTTTTTGGAAATTGTTGACTGTAATTCAATATTTACCTTAGGGTTTTATTCGAGAAAGATTGTTTATTACAAGTAATAAGAAAAACAAATGTAATAAACTAGTATTCAACAAAGTTAAAAGGAAAAAAGTCAATGGAAAAAGGCAAAGAGAAGGACAAATAGTAAAGCATTAATTCATTTTTCTTTTTGTATTATTTGGTTTACATGTATAGATATCTTCAAATTTGCATTTCTCAACACATGCAACGCCAAAACTTTTGGGAAGAGAAAAACTGAAAAGCGGTTGTTACTTCAGTGTCAAGCATGCAAATGTTTTGGTCTTCACAAGCTCAATACGGGCAAAAATGGCTGACAACTTGTATTGGAGGAACAAAATATATTTGTATTAGTTTTATCAATTTCTAGATTTCTTCCATCATATAACATTTAAATTGTTGAAACTCATAGAACAACTCTAAACCAGAATTCAGAAATTTACATATGTATGTTCTGACTTGCAGATTTACCAATGACTTGTATGTTGATAAGACAACAACAAAAGCTTTCATCCTTTAATTTTCCTATACAATTTAATGAAGATAAACATATTTATAGACCAGAATTTGGATTCTATATGCTCACATCAAAGTTACAGTACATTTTAAAAAATGGGAAATTAACAATATGGTCATGTAGGACGACTAAGTTTACATTAAAGATTATCTTACGGACTTATTATAAACAAGGGTTATGGTATCTGTAGCCCCTAAGGGCTATGGTTAAAAAAAAGGGGGCTAAAGGCACCGTAATATATCATACTTGTCACTTGCATATTTTATATGTATCGAACAATGATTTTTGCTATTCTATGTATTAAACCTGTTTTATTGTATTTTTTGTGTACTTTAAGACAACTATAATACATATAGCAGAAAAAATGAAGAGCAAAATAGTCATAAAGTATACAAAAAATACAATAAAATCAAGTTTAGTGCATAGAATAGTAAAAAAAATTGTTCGATACATATAAAAAGTGCAAGTGACAAGTATGATACATTACGGTGCCATTAGCCCGTTAAAAAAATAATATGTTGTTGTATATTTTGTTGAGGTAGTGGACAATTATTTCTAGTATTACAATAGCATAATGCATGTCCTAACAAACATTTAGGGCTATGTTTAACATTCTTTAAAAACAATTCGCCGCACCTCTCATGTGCGACGTGTGCTACACCTTCATCCAATAACAGTGAAATTCTTTGCATTTTTCAATCAAAAACATACAATCCATTAATACACACCATCACAAACAAAGAACACGTACCTAAGATACACGCACATTCTTAGGATAAATGTGTAGCACATGTCGCATGAGGGAGGTGTGATGGACTATAGGTAAGATTGCATTTAATAAACGCTTAAAACACGTTTTTTATTTAAAGAGAAACTTCGTACATGTTGTAACCGTAATTTTCCTCAAAGAAAATACAAATTCTAAATTAAAATAGGCTGCACAATCAAAGTAACACTTTTTTAACCTATAGAGTATAGAAAGAGGGACTACATTATCCTTTAGACAAGAATATATGTAAGTGTACAAACATGGTCCTTAAATTAAAAAGCATGTGTCCGTAAATCGACATATCAACACCAATGTCACCATCTTCTTGTAACTAGCTGCTTCTTTACAACTCACTAGATATTCAAACTCTATCAAGTGGCCCTTGGCCCAATATATGTGTAGGTACTATGGCTTGAAACCGTTTGAAATACAATGACTTCAATATAGCAACACCAAACTTGAAACCGTTTGAAATACAAATGACTACAATATAGCCAGATATATGTTTGGATAAATCTATGAGTTTTTTTCTTGGACAAACAAAATTATGTGATAAGCAGCCATATGCTGCCTCAAAACCTTCCCTTTTTTTTTTTTTTTTTTTTTTTTTTTTTTTTTTTTTTTTTTTTTTTTTTTTTTTTTTTTTTTTTTTTTTTTTTTTTTTTTTTTTTTTTTTTTT
>LBNU01007231.1:15167-27944 GCA_014162995.1 Artemisia annua
TTTTTTTTTTTTTTTTTTTTTTTTTTAATTATTGAGTTGTGTACTCAAAGGTAAGATTTGTATGTACTCTAAAAGTACATGGCGAAACCAAAGAGTTGGAGAAAGTGTTGAATGTTGATCATGATGAAGCAGCACGCCGTTTACTTTTGAGTATATTGTTACTACGTAAAATAGGTTGAACACTAAATCTTTTTCTTTCTATTTAAAGAAAGTGGAAATCTAGCCACGTTAAGCTTAACTTAAAAGTAGATTGTCTGTTTTATTTTATTGCAATCAAGTAATTAAAAATAACAGGAACACAACAACACATGTATTAGTCCCACGAAACAATTAGGAAAACAACTTAATGAGATCTCCTATAAAGGATAGTTTCTTTGGTGTTCATTGTCGTTGTTAAATTAGTCACTTTAACATTCATCATTTGTCTATAATATATGTCATTATGTCCATTTTAATTGAACTCTTTAAAACCATTTTTTATAATCAGGTCGATCAGTACCTCTGAATGAACAATTCCCGATTGCGAATAAGGGCAAATATATTATTGATTGAAAATTGACAAGGACAATACAGATTGTTTTTGGATATTTCTTTTGCTGAATAATTTATTGGCATATTCATATCACTCCATTTTTCATTCTCTTTCCACACCTGTTTCTATTATAAAAAATTAACGAAAACGACGACACATGAGCACCCTTTTCATTATCGAATAACCAGAAATCACCAAAATGAATCAGTTTCATGTGCTATACATGCATTTCTTGGCTACAATTCCCTCTTTTTGTATCTTCTTTAACATAATCTGGGGACTTGTAGAAAAATAAGTATATATAAAATGTTTTGTAATTAAAAACGTAATCCTACACCATGATTTTTAGTTAAACCGGAAGTATAACCGACTATTTTATTGCCTTCGGTTTTGAAATGCGTTACCACATATTCCATTATCCATAGACCATATATAACCTTCCACAAATAGAATGTTTTGTAATTGGCTTTATAATATGTCCTTTGGAAAAACGCAATTGTGGATTCACAAGCTAGTTAAGTTCATTCCCTGTGTTTGAATATTATTCAGTATAAATCCAAGGACAAACATATACTTATATACATACTCAAAAACACGAAGAAAGATGTTGAACATGTCATTGAAAATGGTCTGTGGATTATTAGGAATGTGCCTATTATTCTTAAACCTTGGACTTTAAACACTAATTTACTTAAAAGAGGATTTAACTAATATTCCGGTGTGGGTTAAATTTCACGATGTTTCCCTTGCTATGTTCTCTGATCATGGTCTCAGTCTTCTTGCCACATTAATTGGTACGCCGAAAATGTTCGATTCTAATACTAGTCAAATGTGTTTAGAATCATGGGGCTGAAGTAGTTTTGCTATGTGCTTGATTGAAGTGAAGTCAGATGAGGTTCTTAAGGAGAGTCTCACTGTTGAGATACCCTTACTTGATGGGTCGGGTTCTACTATTGAAAAGGTTCGGGTTGAATACGAGTGGAAACCACCTAGGTGTGACACTTGTAAGCTATTTGGTCATACTCTGGACAACTGTCCTAAATATGTTCCCCCTCCAGTTCAGCCTACACATAAGGACAGTGATGGTTTTCAACAGGTCAATAATAAACAAAAGGGTAAGAGTGAAAGTCAAAGTGCACCGGGTAAAGTAGGATTTACTAAATCGACTGTGGGTCTTAAGTTTCATTATCAACCTAAAGCGCCTCCTCCTGAGCCCAAGAAGGTGGATGTTACAAAGAAGAAGGCCACTGAAGTGGCTAGTATGAGTGTGAGGAAGATTGCTACATCAAATCCTTTTGATGCCCTTAATATGATCGATACTGANTATGTTCCCCCTCCAGTTCAGCCTACACATAAGGACAGTGATGGTTTTCAACAGGTCAATAATAAACAAAAGGGTAAGAGTGAAAGTCAAAGTGCACCGGGTAAAGTAGGATTTACTAAATCGACTGTGGGTCTTAAGTTTCATTATCAACCTAAAGCGCCTCCTCCTGAGCCCAAGAAGGTGGATGTTACAAAGAAGAAGGCCACTGAAGTGGCTAGTATGAGTGTGAGGAAGATTGCTACATCAAATCCTTTTGATGCCCTTAATATGATCGATACTGATGAATGTGGCATTCCTACTGATGTCGTGGTTAAGGATGGGGCTGAGTTAGATTTTGGCAGTGAGAGTAGTATTCCTTGTCCTATTCCTATTGTTGAGAAAATTGGAAAGCTTGAAAAGCTAATTATTGATGGGAAAACTACTCTTGTAGATGATGATGGTCATCCTCTTAAAAAGGTTGATTATCCGGGTAATAAAAAGGAAGCTAAGGTGGATGGGTCTCAAAAGACTGGTAATGTATCACAAGAACCACTTGTGAGTGTTGTGAAAGAGAAGGTGCAGGTCACGGCTAGTAAGCCTAGTTCTTTTTTTTCTCCGTCTACTTCTTCTACTAAGAGGGTTAATCTATTCTCTAAGGTGGGTGAGATTGTTGATTCCGACAGTGATGTGGAGGAGGTTATTAACACTTTTGATGAGTCGGTGAACCTATTTGGTGGTGGTCACGAGCTTGAAGATGATTATGATGACTATGCGGATCAGGTTTACGATCTTTCAGGGAATTTGGATGTTTTTTTTGACATGTATGATATCAAGCTCCAAGGTTTTGGTAGGAAGTCATTTTGTTTTCGTAGGAGTCTAATGTTATCTTATGAGTAGTGGTTTATTTTCTTATTTAGAGAATATGAAGTATCTTGTTATATAAGTTTTCTGCCTATGTAACAGGCTGAGATATGAGATTCACGCNAAAAAAAAAAAAACAAACAAACTTTACTATACCTTTTGTATGTGTGTGTGCATGTTACTGCGTATCGTGGTTCTATGGTTTTGGTATGATCTTACATACATAACACGTACTAATAAGAGATTTTCTCAACAAAAGGTTTGCGCCCATATTCCAAGCGTCCAAGGGATGTATCCATTCTGGCCATAAACCAGTCATCAGATGAATGTTGTAAGTTGGAATTGTTCTAGTTAATAGGCATAGGGCTACGATCATGAAACAATAGTTTCAAAATGTTTCTTTTTTATAAAGAACAAAAGTTATACTCCAATTCACCACCACTTACGAAAAGGTTGTTTAAAAACGTTTCTATAAATTCTTACTTATATACAGTATTAAACTTGACGAGAGCCATTAATCTCAAGTCGTTCAATTCCCTCAAACCTCTAAAGAATCTTATGCCTTAAAGCCGAATTGAAGATGCTCTTATAGCGGTATATTCTTATGTTAGGCAGCATATCTTGGCTGGTTGAAACATATTTTACCATTTCTAGTTTCTTGCTAGTTTATCAGAATGATGTTTATTGGCAAGGCGTACATAAAATATCTTGATGAAAAACTATCGGTTATTTCTTGCTATTCCTTATCGAAAGGATAGCATGTACATCCTTAATATGTGATATTCGACTTGCGTGTACTTGATGATCGAGAGCTAAATTAACATAGTTTTTATTGACTTGCTAGTACATACATGATACATCCTTGAATTTTAAAAGCGGGAGGGAAAGGTATGTTAACCTCAAAAGTCAAAACGCTAAATTAACAATGTTTTGAAAACCGGGTTCGAAATCAACCCGGTCGAGTCATCGGGCACCGGGTCAACCGGTTCGACCGCCGGGTCAACCCGGTTTTCAATTTATTATTTTTTTATTTTTTTGACCGGGTCAACCGGTTCGACCGCCGGGTCAACCCGGGTTTTTATTAAAAAAATTTGAAAAAACGAAACCCGGCCTGGTTTCGAGAACCGGGTTGACCCGGGTCACTCAAAACCCGGCGGGTCTAACCGGTTAACCCGGTTTTAGAAACCCGAGTTTTTTTACCCGTTTTTTTGATCGGAACCGGTCGAACCGGTTAACCCGGCCGGGTCGACCCGGGTTTGAAAACACTGTGTTAGTTACAATGTGTCATGCATGTGAAAACCATGGAGCTGAAAATCCATTGTATGAGCTACAGATTTAGAGTTTTTAAATTTAAAAGTTTTCGTCAATCATAGTCTATCTTAAGAATGAGATATTTCTAGTTCATACTCTTTTAATACCAACCAAATTATGGCGGAACATGTCAAATCAAAAAGTTCACATGATTAACACACTTCTTGTACCTAACTTTCTACTCGACAATATTTATTTTAAGTGTCTACAAACATACAACTTTTTTACTTGTAGTGATACAATTTTCTCTAGAGTATCTTTTCGGTCATTTCAGCGTTCAAGTGTCTCTGAATTGATCTGAACATAAAATAGCACAAGAATAACACAGTCGCTGAGAAATACTTAGCATAAATCCTTCTGAGTTCTTGAAGTTAAAGAGTTTTCGCTTCAGTAACGATGCTGTTCAGCTACTGAAGTACAAGATCCAGAAAAGGTGTCCAGTTCAATAATAATAGCAATGCCTCACAAACCGATGTTTGCTCTCCTCATTCACCACGATGGTGAGCAAAGAATCTCAAACAACTTGAAGCTCAAAGGCGAAAAAATCTACTAAAGCAAAAAAGGATAAAGCAAGTCTTCATAGCATAGCTGTTAAGATCGCGATATAACTCTTAAGATCATACGAGTTTACGATTCTACTAAGCGAAAAAGAGTCGATCCTCCATAGGATCTTTGAAGACATGGGATCTTACGTAGGCTCTCAATCTTACCATAAGAAACTATAAATGAATATACATTGTTAAAGTTGAATAATAAAACAAGCACGCACAACTACAAGTGTCATACAAGTGTATAATATATAGATTTATAGACTAAAAAAATAATCGTCCTAAACAACCAATTAGATAGATTAGTATTCTAAACCCATGTAAGTTTTATTTCAATTATGTTATAACTTTTTGAACTCTTGTTTCTTCATAAATTTGTTACAGTATACGTTTTTGCTACGAATTACTATACGTATAA
The DNA here is from genome assembly GCA_014162995.1 of Artemisia annua. Classification (NCBI taxonomy): domain Eukaryota; kingdom Viridiplantae; phylum Streptophyta; class Magnoliopsida; order Asterales; family Asteraceae; genus Artemisia; species Artemisia annua. Next base: position 20,141 of record LBNU01007231.1, read on the forward strand.
GACATTTGAACATTCAAGTATGATTTTTCGATCTCAATCCGATCTTGTAAAGATTAAATGATCCGCAGTAAGATTTCGATTTTAACAGTCATGCTTTATAGGATGCATCACATTTTCAGAAGTTGGTATAAACTTGGAACAGTTATCAACATTGTTTTCAAAAAAAAAGAGTTTATCCTTTGCTTAAAGTAGAATCATCTAATACATATCTCACATACTCATTGATGCTTAACATGTGTAAAGTAAATGCCTTTAGAATTTTTAATTCTCTGCTATTAAAAGGAATGTTTATAGTAGAGTAATTGTTATTTCTTGCAATTAATATGAAACGCATTCAAGATTATTTACTCCTCGAATTAAACTTAGGTCGTTGAACATTTAGTGAGTACGTATAAGTTCATACTTAAATCATAACTTAGATTTTATGTTTAACTTAGAAAGGAGATCACCTCAAATATCATTCAATTAAGATTGTTATTCTGCAAATAATTTTTATCAAATTCTTTTATTAATTTATAATAAGAATTTCAAACATTGAAAAACAGTGTTGTTTAAACTGTTTTACCTATCTTTGCTTTAAATTGTTTAAACATACATCCATGGACGAAACTTAGAAGGGACCGAGGGGGGTTGTTGCCCCCCCCTCCTAAATTTTTTTTGACCTTATGTATATTTTATACCCTTTTATATATGGTTATAGTCATTTTTAATACAAAATTTTCAACGTAATGTATTTTGGCCTCCATAAAATAAATATTTTTCAAGTTGGCCCCCCACCAACGGTTTTCAAGTTCCGTCCCTGCATACATCAGCAAACATGATGAGTGATTTTGTAACTTAGTTATCTTTGTTATAATCACTCTAAATGGAACAACAGTATCGTTAAACATTTTTTTACGTGTATGTCCGACGTCATATATACACCATTAAAAGAAAATGAAATTACAAGATTGAGATCTTGAACTTAAACTAGGACATAATGAAAATGTGAGTAACCATCTTTTTGATAATAAGAAAAGACAATTTATTGTCATCGTATACACACACATACAAGTGTACATGTATGTGTAGTACTAATATGCAAGAAACAGGGAAAAGGGAGAGAAATACGTACTCTAGTACCAAGTGAAGTAGTTATATGTTATGATAAGATAACGAGTAGAGTTAAACCGTTCGTACTGTCGATATATATAGCAGCAGAGCGCTGCTTCATGTGTTGGAATGCTTATTTACGCGCCCCACAATTGTCAATAATGACTAACGTCTAACAAAGCCAAATTACCCCACACAGTTTACACACACAAGTTTCAATATGTACGTTATCTTCTTGGTAAACATAATACAAAACTAAACCAATAAAATCAAAGTGTCTCTTCGTCGTTTTATATAACGCCGTATGAGAGACGGCACTCAAACACATGGCTTTGCTAGCTTCAAATTAAATAAAAGTATATCATCCATTTATATATGTGGGTGACGATATAAATATATGCACACACACACGACGTAAAATAGATGATAAACACGCTTATAAATTATAATGATGATGTCTGCGTGTATGATACTCAATTTTAATATGGGAAATATGTTTTAAATTTTCCGTTTTCATATTCCATCTTAAGCTTATATTTTGACCGATTACGATATGTTAAATCTTTATAGCGCTACATTTGTAAATATGTGCATATTGATAAGTTTTTAAGTGCTTCAAACGTACTCATGCATATAAAAGCTATAGGAAAGTATTAGAAAAATTAGGGTGGTATGGTAAAAGTACTAAACCTAAGACTCTTTGCTCTCGAATTTCTAAGCCTTATATTTACCTTCATTATGGAGAAGGTTTCAAGAAGTTTTGGAATTCGAAATTAGTAATTCTACTATAAACTTGTTACTCGATCCGTTGGTCCCAAAATAGTTGTCTCTCGATAAATAAATAAATAAATAAAGTTAATAAAGGTATAATCATTACTGATTTCTTTTTTTATAATTTTTTGCAAAATGATAATTTTACCCTTTTACAATTATTTAAAGCCTTGATTGAAGTTTGGAATTTTTAATATCACTAAGTGTAATATGTTAACCTTGCTACATTATTTACAACTATATTTGAAAAAAAACAATAATCTTGAAACAACCTGAAAATTAAAATAAAGACTATTAATATAGGACGGAGGAAGTATTAGCTAGTCTCGACTCTAAACTAATTAAAGGCTACTCGTATTTCCTTTAATGCTGAAAATTCATTGCAATAAACTCACGGTTTAGTATCTTATAAAAACTATGGATTTACTAATTCTTTAAATACTATCTATTTGTACATGACACGAAAGATGAAAATAGAAGGAGATAGGATCAACGGGTTTTGGGGTAATTCCAATATGAGATTGGCATTGGCATATATAAATGAGAATTTGTATGTATGTATATCATGTCTCTCTCGTCATTAAGGATTCTGTCATTTTGTGATATTCCTTTGTTGACATGCATACATTGTCACTCTCGAAGGCTGGCCCCAACTTCATGCATGATTTCTTGTCATTTGTCAATCACCTATACTTCATGAATAAAATCATAAGTAATCAAAATTATAACTTTATTACTAAAAGGGGCATTGCAAGTTACCAAACGAACAGAAATAGAGATTTTTAAATCCATTTATAGTTCCAAAATGAAGCGTATAGACAGATTACTTATTTCAAGATTACTTGACTCAACATATGAAACCAAAAAATTAGACACATTAACGAGCAAATGTTGAGATATACTTTAGGCCCCGGGCCTAGATATGTATATATACATATTTGACTATGCTTAGAAAGTGTATACTTTGTCGAAATGCAGTGGAATTTTTGATTGCTTTTGTTAATGGCCTGAGAGAGTAGTGTGACGATGCATATGTAATGGTTGATTACTAGAGCTAGTGATAACTAATTGTGATTGTATCGTGATGACGCAAGTAGATGAATTGCCTTGGAGAAAAAGTGGTCCTCGGCCCTAAGACAATGAGTGCTGAGAGAGCTAATATTCGCCTTGCAGAGGCAACCACGAGTTGACAAGTAAAGGAAAGGAAAAGCAAAATGCATCCAATGGTACATAAACCATAGATACGTAAGTGTCAACTTCTTGAACGCTACTTCGCTAGTATGAAACCGACAACTAGATTTGTAATTTTAAAGTTTAGAATTGAGCGCGAAAGTTTAATTATTTATCGACATAAATAGAGATTCTTGGCGCCATAGCTAATGTTACCACTGATTTATGAAAGATTTTTTTTGGGTAAAAGGGTTAATTCACCCTGGCAAAATAATGATTTATGAAAGATTGATTTATCTTTATTCATAATAATTAAACGGTTTATTTGTTTAAATAACTTACGTGAGTGCATAGTATCCTCTTTCTCTATCATTAAGTATGCATCATAGAAAAGATTGATCTCTTAAAAACCTAGCGTCTTCAAAGCATGTCGTCTGCTAATAGTCATATACGTATCGCTTTACATGCTGTTAACCATATATTACCCAAAACCTAGCGACTTATTTGAAGATGAATGTTGAGATTAACATTCTAAATATGATGTTTTGTAATGTAAATTAAAGATGCTTTAACACACATATGAGTCATAATACATGTAACTCTTGCAATAATCGATCATTTTTTTAGAGAAATTTTTAATTACAGTAGTTTCTAAAAAAAAAATCACACACAATTAACAAACTTCTTTTGGAACATTACTATAGTTTTCATGGCAACTTTAAGATATTGATCTTTTAATAATCTCAATTGATCAAGGGTAATCTTTTTTGGGTAAGGTAGATTGGATGCATGAAAAGGTTGTGGTTATGTTGAGAAGGGAGGGTTAGGAGGGGGACAATCACTTTAAACATGTGCCTGCAACTGCTGCTTGTCTGCATCACTATTACCTACATTTTTTTGCTACCTCTTTAGATATTGCGGACTCCGTGAGTATAAATTAGTATACATTTTTTTTTTCTTCATAGAGCTGATAAATTCTCACAATGATATGTGTCAATACAAATATCTTAATAAATTCTCGCAATGATATGCACACAGCTAAGCTCATTAGAGATCGAGTAAGGATTATTGTTTTAGCTGTTAATGGAGTCATGAATTCATGAACTGTAAAATGTTTTTATATATTGTAATAGCAGAATAGTCTGAATAGAGTGTTAATTAATGAAGAACTGTGTGTTATTCAGAGATGTAACAGATTTGTTTGTTTCATTTTCTAAAACGGCGAAATTATATTGAAAAGCTAGCAAGAAGCTAGACGTTACAAACACCAAATTAACCACAAAGAAACACTCCTAGATAAACCGCTTAACAAACCGAACACACCACATCAAACGGCCGAGAAAAACACCTGAAAAAACCTATATGCAACAACACTCGATAAACCAAAGAACACCTAAAACGAACATCATCAAGCGACAACTTTGAAGCAAAACAATCTACACCGCCAAAATCCCCGTAGCAACTCGAGCGTTTCTAACAAGCATGATCTATTGGTCTTAATGGTATCGAATTATCAACGTGTTTAAGCATCGATTCAAATTCAAACCAAAGTCTATCTCTCTGTGGCGAAAAAAAGCGAATACGACTCCCTACGATTCCCTAACAATCGATCTTAAACCCTCTTAATTTTTTAATCTTTCTACACTATTGTGGGTTGGTTGATTAATTAATTAATTGGTTACTTTTTAATCGTGGGACGGTGACAATTCTTCCCATATTAGCTGTTGGTGATTCCTTTGTTGCTTTTGGATTTATTACACTTGCATGGTTCTAATTATTAATTGATTGTAACTACCTGCTATGATCATAATGATGGGGGGTTAGCCCTGGGTGCTTCATGCGTAAAAACCCTAACTTTTTGTTAGGGTTTTTTTTCTTTTTTTCTTTTTTTTGGTTGAAGCTGCATGCTGTTTACGTTCTTTGTGACTGGTCTTGGTATTGTATGTGGGTTTGAGAGATGGAGAAAGGGTTTTTGAATAATAACAATAATGTGCCTATAGCTACTAAAAGTCGTGGTAATGGTAACGTAGCTGCTGATTTTGGTGGTGAGAATGCTCGACCTTTGGATATCAATCTTCAACAAGTGAAGCCAGTTTCACTTGATTCCTCTCATTATCCGTCTATGCCGAATGCTTCTCCTGTTGATGCTGGGAACGCCGATGTTCCACAGCCTGAGATGGCAACTAGGGGACCTGCTGTTACAAAGCAAGTGGAGCCGGTTTCACTTGCATCGACTACTAATACTGTTAAGCTCTCTTATGCTTCGATGTTTAAATCTAAGAATGCTTTCAAATCAGTGAACATTTGTGAGCTCCGTAATGAGGAGCGAGTGGAAGGGGCTCATGTCACAATACCTTTAAAACAGATTGAGGATGTTTCAGCTAGGTTTGCTAATACTATTTATGGGTATTTTATTGGGAAACGGCTTGCTTTTCCTATAGTGGAGAATTATGTTAAGAATACATGGGCAAAGTTTGGATTGGAACGTGTGATGTTAAATAATGGATTCTTTTTGTTTCAATTCTCTACTAAGGATGGTATGGATAAAGTGTTAGAGTCGGGGCCGTGGTTGATTCGTTCGATTCCTATTTTCCTAAACGTTTGGTCCCCTAATACTACGTTTGCTAAAGAGGAAGTTACTTCAGCACCCGTATGGTTGAAANCTCTCGCCAGCTCCACTCCCACTCCCGCCAGCTCCACTGCCCGAGCCATCCACATGCTGAGAATCCACCTAATATACTAGGACCATTGCGGGTTGCTCGCGGCAAAACCCATCAACAAATCGAGCGGCTTCTTCATGGTCTTACGTTCTTTAGCATCTTCCTGGCTCTTCTTCTCAGCCTCGGCATTCTTCTTTTGAGCTGCAGCAAGCTCGGCAGACATCTCAGCCATACCTAAAAACAAAATAATCAAAATTTAAAAACAGCCATTGCAATACATAAATTGAGTCATGAGTAATCTATAATTAATATTATCACACTATACATACCTGGAGGTGGAGGCGGGGTGCATGGTAACGGTGGCCTCCTCAAGCCGGGTACTACCCTACCCCGTCCAGCTATGTGGTCCCGATGCTTGCCCTTAAGAACCATAGCAAGTATCTGCTCCTCCGTGTACGCCACCCCTTCAGGCGTATTCGCTCCCAAATCTCTCAGCCGAACCATCTCCTCCACCTCTAGCCCTACCTCCTCGTCGAGGTCGTCCACCCGATCCTACAAATGAAGTCAGTGAAAATGTCAAAAAATAACAAGTAACAAAATTCAAATGATCAATTTTAAGTTTCTTACCACCTCCACGGCAACCGATATCAGTATGACGGGGAGGGGAAGGTGGGTCACCGGCACCGTCACCACCGTGACCGCGGGCGACTGCTGCTGCCATCTGTAAAAGTACAAGTTGAATAACGTATAGAAATACATGAACAAATTAACATAAGTATGCACACATTCAAATACATACACATTCGAAATAAATATACACATTTAAACAATCCATAACAATTTCATTCAAATAAGTGTCGTTTTACAAAAATTTAAGATCAATATGCTACATCAACATCACTATCATAAACAACATCAGTCGCAAAAGTTCCAAAATAAGCCATAAAAATTTAGCTTATGAAACTTAAGCCGAAAACCAAACAAGCCATAAGCTCGTTAAATAAGCCGAAACAAACACCCTCGAACTTGAATTATTCTACATCTAACGCAATCCCTTTTATACTAATTAATTAAACAATCCCTTTTATACTAAACCTAATGTATCAAAACCTAATATACTAATTAAAGAATCCCTTTTATACTAAACGCAACCTAAAAATCAGCTTCAACAATCCCATTCGCAAGATAATATACTAAACGCTCACATTTCACAATCCGCAACATAATGTACTTAACTAACGCTTTCTATCTAACTTGAATTATATCTATACTACGTACTTAATTAACTAACGCTTTCTAATTATAGTTAATAAATAAGTTTAGCAACATACTGTTGTTAAAACGAATCATCATCTCTCTGTGGCGAAAAAAAGCGAATACGACTCCCTACGATTCCCTAACAATCGATCTTAAACCCTCTTAATTTTTTAATCTTTCTACACTATTGTGGGTTGGTTGATTAATTAATTAATTGGTTACTTTTTAATCGTGGGACGGTGACAATTCTTCCCATATTAGCTGTTGGTGATTCCTTTGTTGCTTTTGGATTTATTACACTTGCATGGTTCTAATTATTAATTGATTGTAACTACCTGCTATGATCATAATGATGGGGGGTTAGCCCTCGGTGCTTCATGCGTAAAAACCCTAACTTTTTGTTAGGGTTTTTTTTTTTCTTTTTTTCTTTTTTTTTGGTTGAAGCTGCATGCTGTTTACGTTCTTTGTGACTGGTCTTGGTATTGTATGTGGGTTTGAGAGATGGAGAAAGGGTTTTTGAATAATAACAATAATGTGCCTATAGCTACTAAAAGTCGTGGTAATGGTAACGTAGTTGCTGATTTTGGTGGTGAGAATGCTCAACCTTTGGATATCAATCTTCAACAAGTGAAGCCAGTTTCACTTGATTCCTCTCATTATCCGTCTATGCCGAATGCTTCTCCTGTTGATGCTGGGAACGCCGATGTTCCACAGCCTGAGATGGCAACTAGGGGACTTGCTGTTACAAAGCAAGTGGAGCCGGTTTCACTTGCATCGACTACTAACACTGTTAAGCTCTCTTATGCTTCGATGTTTAAATCTAAGAATGCTTTCAAATCAGTGAACATTTGTGA
>LBNU01007231.1:28195-38462 GCA_014162995.1 Artemisia annua
TTAATTAAACAATCCCTTTTATACTAAACCTAATGTATCAAAACCTAATATACTAATTAAACAATCCCTTTTATACTAAACGCAACCTAAAAATCAGCTTCAACAATCCCATTCGCAAGCTAATATACTAAACGCTCACATTTCACAATCCGCAACATAATGTACTTAACTAACGCTTTCTATCTAACTTGAATTATATCTATACTACGTACTTAATTAACTAACGCTTTCTAATTATAGTTAATAAATAAGTTTAGCAACATACTGTTGTCGTGTCGGGCTGTGGTCCCGGGCTGCGGTCTTGGGCTACGGTCTTGGGCTGCGGTCTCGGGCTGCGGTCTAGGGCTGCTGTCTGAGGCTGCGGTCTCGGTTCTCACCCTCGGCTTCACAACATATATTTAATAAAAAGTTAATAAACTATTGACGGCGACATGTCGTCGGGATACCAAACGTTAATAATAAAAATTAAAACAAGGTACATTACCCTCGGCTGCGGTCTCGGCTCTCACCCTCAGCTCTCACTCTAGCTCGGCTTCACAGATCGACTGTATCAAAAAAAAATTAAAAATCAAAAAATTAACAATTATAAACTAACAATTAACATATCATAATTAACCAAATCAAAAAATTAACAATTTATAAGCAAAAATGAAAAATTACCGGCGTTAAACAAGAAATAGTGAGGAAGAAGAAAATAAAGAATTAAACATGAGATGGGTTGAGGAAAAGAATTAAATGGGAGAAAAGGAGGAAGAAAAGTGCACAGTGGTGCTCGTATGGTGGTGGTGGTGGTGTTGGTGGAGCTGTGGTGGATCTGTGGTGGTGTTGATGGAGAATGTAGTGTGGTGTGGTGGTGGAGAACAAGTGGTAGTGGTGGTGGAGTACTGTGGAGGAGTACAAGTGGTGGTGGTCGTGGATTTGATATTGCCGACGAGATTGAGAGAGATAGATGGATTATTTTTTATAAGTGTCAATAATTGAGACCAGATCTGGTTATGTTTTTGCGTCATGTCGAAAGGAGTATAAAGTTAATTTATCATTTGTCGTTTGGCGGGACGTATAAAATTTTCGTGAAATTTTTGGCGCTTATATTCCCGTCGACATGTCGACGGGATAATAAGTAGTTATTAGAAATACTTTTATAAAATAACTAGTTAAGTTTAATATTAATTACTTTAATATAATTTTTATTATAAATACTTTTATAAAATAAAAAGAAATATTAAAAAATAGTTTTATAAAATAAATTACTTTTATATAATTAAAAAAATTTATTTATTATAAACATATACTTTTATAAAATAACTAATTAAGTTTAATATTAATTACTTTAATATAATTTTTATTATAAATACTTTTATAAAATAAAAAGAAATATTAAAAAAATAGTTTTATAAAAACCAATTACTTTTATATAATTAAAAAAATTTATTTATTATAAATATATACTTTTATAAAATAACTAATTAAGTTTAATATTAACTACTTTATTATAATTTTTATTATAAATACTTTTATAAAATAAAAAGAAATATTAAAAAAATAGTTTTATAAAAATAAATCACTTTTATATAATTAAAAAAATTTATTTATTATAAATATATACTTTTATAAAATAACTAATTAAGTTTAATATTAATTACTTTAATATAATGTTTATTATAAATAATTTTATAAAATAAAAGGAAAATATTAAAAAATAGTTTTATTAAATTAAATCCCAACCAACGAGTCAAGATGCTATGGTTATACACGAGATGTTAAACTAACGAGTCGAGATGATATGGTTATACACGAGATGTTAAACTAACGAGTTGAGATGCATGGTTTACACGATGTTAATCTAAAGAGTCGAGATATATGTTTACACGAGATTTAAACGATGAGTCGAGATGATATGGTTATAACAAGAATGGTTACAACGAGTCGAGTGAATATGGTTTATACACGAGATGTTTAAACGAACGAGGTATGCTACTGGTTATAACGAGATGTTAAACAACGAGTCGAGATGTATGGTTATACCGAGAGTTAAGCGACGAGTGAGAGATGTATGGTTTATACACGAGATGTTAAACGAACGAGTCGAGATGCTTATGGTTCAACGAGATGTAAACGAACGATCGAGATGATATGGTACTACCGAGAATGTTGGCGCCAGAATCTCCCACCAAAATTTTCCCACCTAACAACTTATCCTCACAATATAAACACACACACACACATCTAACTATAAAAACTCACACACACACTCATCTCACTATACATCTCTCTCTCTATCTCTCTCTAGCAGTTACCGTTTTCCTGCGACACCAGCAGTTTTCCGGCCGCCGGAATCTTTTTCTGGCCACCACCTTTTATCACCTCAACTTGTAGATCGGGCCACCCCGGTCACGATTCCACCACTCACAACCACTCAACCTGACAACCACAAACACACACTGTTATCATGGTGATCAAGATGGCAGAATTTGAAGCTTTTCATTGTCCTTGTAGACGAGGAGACGTGATTCTGCGAGAATCGCGTAAACCTTACTCGCGTGGTAAACAATACTATTTGTGTCCATTATAGAAGGCGAACAATTACATACTTTTTCGTGTATTATATAAATAATTTGGTTAGTTGTTAAAAATAATAGCTTTTACTCTTTAATAGGCTGGTACAACAAACTATGGATGTGACTTTTTTTTTTATTGAAGGAGCAGCGACTCGCCAAAATGACCGGTTCTCTCAGAGCTTCAACATCAAGCGGTTCTGGATCTGCTCCAACAAGGTGCTCAAACTGTCATGAAAAAGATCTTAGGGTAAACATGTTTGAGGCACAAAATCAGTTGCTACTCTCAAGAATAAGGATGCTGGAGGCAAAACTTGAAATGGCAACGTATCCCGACAACCACGACCATGCATGTCAGTCGGATGCAATACTCCGTGACCTTTTAGGTGAAATGGATAAATTTCATATATAGTAATGTTGTTGTTGCGGTTATCGTTGTTGTTGCTGTTATCGTTGTTATTGTTGTTGTTGTTGATGTTGTTTAATTTGCTGTTGTTGATGTTATTGTTGTTGTTTAATAAAATGTTGTTGTTGTTGTGATAACTGATGTTGAACGTCCTTTATATTTTAAATTCGTACGCACAAATAATAGAACAGAAGGAACAATATCACAATTATAAAACACGAAGGCAAACTGTTTATTTAAAACAAGCAAGAGTTCTCAACCACATGCATTTTCATACAGACTCAAACTAAACAACTCGACAAGCAAACGAAACTGATCAAATGAACCAACTAGACAACCAAACGAAACACATCTAACTAAACAACTCGATAACCAAACAAAACAACTAAAACTAAACAACTCGACAACCAAACGAAACAGATCAAACGAAACAGCCCGTTTATTTTTTATTGCGGCTACTTCCCGCTTTGCTTGAACTCGCACCATCTTTTCTCTTCCTTGCTCTCATTTCCTTGTGACGTGCAAACACAGCTTCCAGAAATGTTACCATGTTTTCCAGATTATCAAGTTCGGTGTCGAGGTCAAACCTGCTTTCAGCTTCATCATCACCTCCAACAGCAGCAGCTTGAGCTTCAGCAGCACGTTGAACTTGAGCTTCAGCAGCACGTCGAGCTTGAGCTTCAGCAGCACATTGAGCTTGAGCTTCAGCAGCACGTTGAGCTTCCGGCGTTAAACCATCCATTGTTATATGTGTGTTTTGTGAGAATCAAGAATTTATGTGTGAAATGAGACGGAAATGATTTTGTGAGAATGTATATAGGTAAAAAAATGAGACGGAATGATTTTGTGAGAATATATATAAGTAAAGTATTTGGGTAGATAATCCCGTCGACATGTCGACGGGAACAAACACGCGGGAAAAATCCCGCCATATATATTGGCCATTAATTTAGCATATTTATTTTTACTTTCTATTCCCGTCGACATGTCGACGGGAACGTTAAACCAAAACACGTAATCAACGCTAATGACACCTTAATTACATGATAATTTGTTTTTAGTATTCTCCCATTGACATGTCGACGGGATAAGAAAGGCGGGATAATTTCGCGCCCATTTTTTTGCAATTATTAAAGCTGAAAAGTTTGACCATTAAATTACCGTCGACATGTCGACGGGATTGTATGAACTCAAAAAATTCAACGCAGCCGGGCTCGGTCAATCGTTTTTTTTGTCGTTTTCTGCGTCATGCCATCGACATGGTGTCGATGGGAAAATGTTCGTCGCCTGATCTCCTATTTCTTGTAGTGAAAGTACTTTTTTCTGAATCCATCGGTGTGACTGGTTGATAAACCTTTGAAGACTGGATTTAGATTCTGAAATGCCAATCTTTAACAAGCAGCATAAATAAGAACTAAAAGCTAAAAGCAATTGCACACAAAAACAGTGTGTGTCTAGAGTTGTTAGCCGAAGCACTTTTTAAGTAAAAGCTAAAAGGAATTTTTTTAAGTCTACACCACGGGAATGAAAATTAAATCTCACGGCCAGTTTTAACAAACCTGAAAGTTACCTCATTACAATGTGTTAAAATAAATCAGAGCGCAAGTAATACTTTAACTAAATCATAATGAGTGGTTGATAAATCTGTGAAGACTGATATCAGAATCCTAAATGGGTTTATTTCAGTCTTTCGCAAGCAGCTTAATAAGACTAAAAGCTGGAAGCAATCCAACACGAAACAAGCAAGTGCGTTTTTAGATCTGTCTCCAACGCAAATTGGGTAATGGATCTTGTTTCACGTCTATGCTCTTATCAAGAATGTTACCTCATAATGATGTTTCCAAATACTGCAATGCACTATTCATTGCAGCGTACAAGACAATATTTTAGCTCTATTGTATAACCGGTTGATGAAGTTGTTGGAAGGATTGTGTGGAACTAAAAGACGACCTTCATTGCAGGCCTTCAAAGGAATGCCGAAGGGTCATACCGGTGCACACTAAATAGAAAAGGCAAGTGTGGGGATTTGATAATGATCAAATTGTACATGTTTTAGGTGCGTTATCATTGATTTTATTCATGTACTTTGGTCATTTCAATGAAGTTATGATACTTAATGAAGTAAATTTTCTATTTTAGGTTCATTGAAGCTCACGTGACGGAAAACAGGGAAAAATGAAGAAACAAGTTTAAACGAAGAAATATTTGAAGTCTCGATGTTTCCGACTCACATGCACTGTTTTGGCCATATCTCGAGCATATGAACTCTGATTTCGATGATTGAAGTGGTCACGGAAAGAGTAGAAAAAATGATACAACTTTGCTTTTGACCACTTTTGGCCAAAATGTGGTTTTAGCCTTTTTTTTACCTGTAACCGCGCAGCAAAAGTTTTAGCTGCGGTGGCTGGACCAAGCTGTGCTCCCCAAGTCATATAATTGAGAGCAAGTATTCTTGATGCCCAAGTCCGGTTATTACTCCTTACTTGCTGTGTTTTGAGCCTCATTAACACCCCTTGGAGCTCAAGACTTCTATTTGGTGGCCAAGGGCATTTGCACCTATAAAAAAGACCGTTGGCCATGTGTTTTAGACATCAATTCTCACATACAATTCCCAATATCTCTCATACCATCTCTCAAAGTCATTTTGTAGCCTTCAAACCACAGAGGAAATGCAGGGGCATTGAGCATGTTTTGGAGAAATATGCAATATGCAATTTTTAGTGAGTATATGTAATTGCACCTATGAAATAACACACGTAAAACAATGCTTTTTTTTTTAATCTCTCTCTCTCTATATCTAATGTGAAAATCCTCTTAACTCTTGAAGCACTAACCCACTCGCGCCACCATAACCACCATTATCTCCGCCGTCTACTGAAATTGGCACCCTTTCTTGGTTGTTAGGTGGTTTTAGTGGGCTAGGTCTAGGTGGTATTGTTTGGTGGATGTGTGAACGGATTGGTGGTGGTTTCAGTGGTTTACGCGTTTGTGGTGGTTGTTTATTTGGGTTTGAGAAACAAATGTAACTGGTTTTGGGTCTTGATGATTTCATTAGATTTGGTGGCTTTGTTAAATATGTGTTCATGATGGTGAGATGTGTTGGTGGTGTTTACTGTGAATCTAATTAGATCTCATGATAATTGTGTGTGTTTCGATGGTCACATGGTGTTGGTTGTTTAGCAGATCTTGAAAGTAGCGACTTGCATATATCGGCTTTGCTTATCAAACTGGAAACTTAAATGTTTTTACATATATGGTGTTTATGTTAGTTTTTGTTGTGTTTGGTTTGTGGTTTGGAGATCTCTTAAGATCTAAACTTTTATGTTACATTTGTTAAGGTTAATAATTTTGTTTGAAGTCTGGAGAGTATATTGGTAACAGTTTCAGACCACTGATCTTCCAGGAAGTGTGAGTTTTTATCTCTTGATAATGTGTTAGATTGTTTAAATTATTGCTTATATTCTTCTTCTTTTTGTTCAGTTTGTGATGTCTTGAAAATGTGTTAGATTGGCTAGTCCCCACCCACTAGGCACTAGCAGATTTGAATGTCCAATAATGAGTTCTACTAATTACTCCAAATTACTTTGTTTCTGGAGATGTGGCATCGAGCTTTGAAATCAGCTTGCTGTCAAAAAATGAAGATTTTAAAATTTGAATTACAAATGCTTTGCACACTCCATTTTTTTGCACACTGAAAGTCAAATATATAACAACTTAAAGCAACATGTCTATACAAGTATTTGATGCTTTTATTTAACGTGAAATATATAACAACTTAACGTGAAATATAAAAGTCAAGCACTCTTACATCTAGATTTAGATTCATGATGCTTTTATTTAGCTTTTGTATCCACGTGTGAACCAACATAGTTACTTGTATAGTTTTTATCACTACTCTAATTATAAATCCTTGAATATGCTAACTTTGATAGACCTCAATAATTACAGCTAGCAAATTTGAATCAAATAAGGAACAATACAATACTTTACATGTAAATATAAACATACCTTCTACTTTTTGAAATGTTGGAACGGAGTAGGTATATATTTAAAAAAAAATATGTTTCCTCCATCCCAAATTAATGTTCTCACACCAAAAACAGAGTTTAAAAAAACTGGTACTACTACACTCTTCAACCAATCAAATATAATCTCACCCACTAAACACTTTTGATTTGTTGAGACAAGAACGGGACTATTTTTTTTATAAGAAGGGAACTAGTTTTATAAAAGAAAGATGCCTTTGTCGAAAGGCTCCCGTAAGAAAAAGGTTAAAGGTTGTATCCAAATGAAATTGATGCCCCTCCTGG
This sequence comes from Artemisia annua, assembly GCA_014162995.1. Classification (NCBI taxonomy): domain Eukaryota; kingdom Viridiplantae; phylum Streptophyta; class Magnoliopsida; order Asterales; family Asteraceae; genus Artemisia; species Artemisia annua. The sequence continues at coordinate 35,467 of LBNU01007231.1, forward strand.
CAAAGCTAACTCAGGGTTTAAATTAAATTGATGTCCCGGTTGATGCAAGGATGGTAAAGCAAGTGATTCCAAAAGACCATCCTTGCATCAACCAGGCCATCAATTTAATTTAAACCCTGAGTTAGCTTTGCCAGCATGGTCATCAATTCATTTGGATACAACCTTTAACCTTTTTCTACCAGAGCCTTTCGACAAAGGCGTCTTTCCTTTAGCACCACTTCTGTTAGGTGCAACTCTCGTACTCTTGGACTTTCTTCAAAGAAAACTTGTCATAATCATCTTCAGGACTACTGATTTCACTAACGCTATTGCATAAATTTGCAACCCCACGAATAGGTTCATCCTCTTTGTATATAACACTCAACTTTCGATATTTCCATGGTACCTCATCGGTGTCAGACATGTCTCCTGAAGCTGGATCCAAAGTGTCCACCGTTAACTTAGTGGAGGGTTTTAGAGGGCAATAACTCGTGAGTTCCCCGCTACTGATGGTTAGTTCTTCCTGAATCATCAGAATCACTGAACAGGTGACTCCTAAGAGCTTCCTGGATCATAGAAATACTTTTGAAAAAAAAATATTTTCGAAGGAAAATATTTTCGGGAAAAAAATATTTTCAAAAAAAAATTATTTTTGAAAAAAAAATTATTTTCGAAAAAAAAAATATATTTTGGAAAGAAAAATATTTTCGAAAAAAAAAATTTGAAAAACAAAAATTAGGAAAAAAAATATTTTCGAAAAAAAAATTTCGAAAAAAAAAATATTTTTCTCTAAACAACAGGGATCATTTATGTAATTTAGCTAAAGGACATTGGATGCAATTTTCAAAAATTTAAAGGTATAATAGTCATCACAGAATTTTTTTTATCCTTATTACACAAAGAAAGACAAAAGTGTCAACTTTAGTGTACAGAAAAGCTATTTTTTTTTCACTACGCGGAAGTGATATTTGTGGCAAGTATAGTACATTAATAAAGATTTTTCCCAATAGTTTTACACCAAGTCTCTCTCTCTCTCTCTCTCTCTCTCTCTCTCTCTCTCTCTCTCTCTCTCTCTCTCTCTCTCTCTCTCTCTCGTGTAGACAATTGATGTCAATAATTGAAAGTTAATTTAAGTTAATGTGTACAATTGAGTTATTAGGTTACAAATCATTATAAAAATAAAATTTAGCAATTAAATTAAAAATTCGTCACATCCGATCCATTAGAAGGACAAAAAATGGCGTGTAATACAAAAGTGTTGATCAATTTTTTATAAAGATAAATTAAAACCAATTTCGAGTACACGTGTCACGATCAAATCAAAGTTATCTATGTGACAATATTATGAGGAGGATTAAGTTTTGTAGATCATGGATGGATTGGCTAAATTTTTTACTAATTTATATGTTTTCGTATAATTGAGTTATTTAGGTTAAATGTCATTATAAAAATGGATATTGGCCTATCGTTACCTAAGTGAACTATTTTACTTGATCAAATAGTTGTTGGTTCAAGTCTCATCCAATACAAGTGTATGTTTCATGTGGGACGTAAGAATGTATAGTTTAAGTTTGCTAACATGATTTACCAAGTCTCTTTTCCATTTATGTGGTGATATTTAGTTTTATACCAATGTGACATAGTGGTTAGGTGTCATGATTCCCTAAAAAATCTCATGGTTAAGCCTCCCAAAGTACATATCTTGAGAATGGTAAGAGTATGGATTCATAATCATTCACACGGATACCCCAATTAGGCTAGTCAACCACTTTCCATCCCTAGATACCCTAAACAAGAGAAAACCTTGACCATTTTTTCAAACTATTCTTGATTACAAATTTTGTAATCTTAAAAGGCATATGCCTTTGTTGTTGCAAACAATCATCCAGCAACCAAAAACAATTTATTTAAATAACTTTCTCACACAACTGAAAACACATAAACAATAAACTACTAGCATTACAGTCCATCAACCATTATTTTTCTCTACACTCAATTGAAAACAAATGGAACGTGCTGGAGGTGTATGGATCAAGCCTGTTCGACAACTCCACACATCTGATCCATAGAAGTTTTAAAAAAGGGGTACAAATCCATAGGGGGTTCTCAAAACCGTCAATAAACTGTCATAACTCCATGACTTGCAAACTCTACCAAATGAAACACTATTTGTAACTCAACCTCGTATAGATATATCATTTGCAATGAGTATTGTAAGATTTACAAACAATTGCCCTATTAATTGATATGAAACAAAACAAAAGTATAAAATCCAACAAGCATCCACAAAACCAAATTCTGATTATTCCCAAATCCTAATCAACAAACACCTTCGATTTATCAAACAAGCAGAAGCAACAAACGATAGAACAAAAGAAAATCTGAAAACTACAAGCCTAATATCTCCAAAGTTGATCGACAACAACCACCAAACACCAAACAAATTTCAAAGATGTCAAGAAATTGATTCTAGATATCAACCAAAAGCTGAAATCGTTCAGAAACCCAAAACAAATTGTTGCTTGCTTCAAATTGATCGGTTGGCTCTTGATACCAATTTGTTATGATCAACTACTTATAATCAGACGCAAACCAGTATGTAATAATCAGCAGCAAGAATTTCAGAACAATATAGGAGCAAACCAGGAACAAGATAAGTAGGTATTAGGGAGGGCACTTCAATATACTTCTCATCTTTTCCCTTCAAGTTAATAATCCAACACAACCTCTTCCAATTTTACGTTTTTGATCATCTTTCTTGATCCAACTTAGCCTCCATCTTCATGGGGAAGAACACTCTTATGCTAATTCCCCTTCTTCCATTTTTTCAAATCAAATTACATTTCAGCATGGGGGTGCTTCTTCCAGTTCTGTTCAAGTTCCGAATTTCTTCCGATACTTCCTTCATGTAATGCCGATATGTAAGATATATAAAAGCTTAGTCTTTTATGGAAAGCCAGAAGATAAAGTGCATTCAATTCATGAGAAAATCCAATCGGTCATTGGAATTCCTGCTG
>LBNU01007231.1:38762-54604 GCA_014162995.1 Artemisia annua
TTTTTTGGCTTTGTGTCTGTTCGAAGAAACAGCAACATAAACAACACCCTTTGTAGAAACATTGCAATGGTTCACAAACCATTGGCACACATATATTATAGGAACATGTAATCAGAAATAGTATCTTAGATAGAGATCGTGTCTCTTTTGTTACAATGTACCCCAATGTTAATATTGAATAAAAATGAATTCATATCTTGTTTTCTTGTTTCTTGCATCGAATCCTGGAAATTCAAATATGAAAACCCGAATTTTTGAAACAGAACCGCAAAAAATAACATTTCAATTCAATGAGAAAATCCAATCGGTCATTGGAATTTTCCCTGCTGCGGAAAGGTTTAATGTTTGACGGTAGATTTCTTGAAAGCAAGAGGAGAGTTTGTCCGATGTATTGACACCAATAAACTCCGATGTATTTGCAGTTTCAGGATGGGGAAATTATGGGGTTGAAACTTGGACAAATGATTGGCTTTCAGCAAATATGCAGGTTGTTTTAAAGGTGGAAGCAGGGGTTATGTTTGAGTTTTGGTCGGAAATGAGTTGATGGATTTTGTTAAAGATGATTCCAAAAGATGATGTCGGATCTTTGGCCTGCATTCACCCGGATATGTTTACATCTTGTAGTGCTCCTGAATATATTGTAATGCTCTACATGAGACCAGAAAGAGAGGTTAAAATTTTTGCTGAAACTTCGGTTTAACATCTTATCAGCACTATTACTTGTACTTTGCCGCAACCTATATCTTTGCAGTTTGCACCTTCAGCGTTAAAGTTCTGTTAATTGTTTCGTAGAGCTAATTTAGTTCATGATGCCCTTTACAAATTATGCCGAAGTTATCTAGCCATGATTATGAAACAAGATAACAACTTTGATGGTGGTTGTAATGACAATATGTTTCCTTATGCTACTGAGCAAGTGAATAACATATATGTGGATCTTGTTTGCTGTAAGGAACCTATGAATAATTTTGGGCCTTCGTCAGATGCTATAAAGGATTTGTGAATTTTTTGATGCCGTTGAAGGCAGAAGTTGAAGGCCAGGTGCACATTTGATGACCCAAATAACAAAATCAATTTTCATTATGTGGTGTTTCATGATTTGTTGATCAAATTGCTAATGTGCCTTGACACCATGGAAGAGATGGTTTTGGAAAATAAAGAATATGGTGGATGGAAGGAATTTTTCAAGTTATTGAAGGAATTTCATGATGTTTCGAAACTTTTTGGAGGTACTGAAATGGACTAATTTGAGGCACAACAAGCTTTCACTGTGTTATCTGGTTCTTAGATATGCCAAAAAAGGTGAGGATTATGAATGGATTAATGAACATAAGGAACTTATTGACTTTTTCTCTAGGAGGGATTTGGTAATGTTAATGCTCCAGATATGCATGATAATGCTTTTGATGTCCACAGGATGGTTATTGATAGACCAAATTTGTTGGTTGACTCTTTTGAAAGTATTACAGATGCACAACTTGACTTCTTGCGTGCTGGATTATATATAGAGTTCTTGAATGAGGAAGAAACAGGATTTGGTATGATGCGGGAATGGTTTTTCTTAGTGTGTCGAGAGATCTTTAATCCTAAACATGGTTTGTTTATCGCACGAGCATGGAAGATATTGAACAAGAATATAAATGACGTTTTTAAGGTTCGTTGAGGGTAAAAGAACCCGGGACAATTGATATACATATATATATGTGTACCAGCATTTAGTGTTTCCAATGTTAAACATCAATTACGTATAGCAGATACCATATGTTATCCAAGACTGCATCAATAGTTATAAATAAAAATAGTAAAAGAGGCTATATGAATGCTCACCATTTCTTTAGAAACTTTATGAGCCGCGGGAAAATCCCATTTGTATGATGAGGTGTATAATTATGGAGCTCGAAATGCCTGGTATTTTTAAAACCACAATGTTATTTAACATAACTAAATATAAGCTAGATCAAAGACAAATATTACAAAAGAAACGTGCATGCATAACAGCAACTCATTAAACTAAACTAACAAAAAACAAAAGATAAAACATAAGGGAAAAAAAATAAAAGAAAACAAAAAAAAAAGGAAAATAAAAAAAAGGAAAAACTTACCTTGCAAGGAAGACCATTGAATGATTCCAAAAGAAATTCTGCCTAACAAGTTGGGTTGGACTCATTAAGGATTTTGACCCATATAAGCAATATCACTATTGGATTGGGTTTTAGTGTAATAAGACTAAGCAACACCTATTTATTTATAGGGAATCAAGGAGTGAAATGTTTACATCTCATACCAATGTGGGATGACCTTCTATTCTATTAATGTATTTCCTTAGTTAGATGGAATAAACTATAGAAAGGAATGAAATCTTCACTCATTGAAATGGATCTATTTCTAACAATAAACCAGACCGGATATCGTCATTCGTTATTCTTGCTAGTCACTTGGCAGACTCGAGACCCAATATCGATTTTTCTAACCTTTCAATGACTATTTGATCAGTTGTAATTAACTAGCATAAGAGAGCAGTTGCAGACTCTAGGCAATGACAATCATACTTGTTGGTCCCATCCGGATCTTCTATGTATTCGAATCAAACAAGTCTATGAACAAAATACACGACACACAAACTCACGCTTTTGTATATAATGAATTCTGTTATGAACCTTTATAAACGATGTTTTTATTAACTGAAAAGGGTTAACTATTACAAATGAATCCTAACCCTATATATACTATATGAAACGTTGCCTCCAAAAGACATGTCACTTCAACAAACGTTGTGATGGTTGTGATGAAACCGTTCCTACCCTAATTGCTCTAACTGTCATCATATGGGCTGGGTTGGTTTAACCCAATTCGACCCATAAACATGTTAGCCTCTAATAATTGTGAGATCAAAGTAGATATAGTTTACCAGATTAAGACTTATGATATATTTATATTCTGTAATTTGTTTGTGTTAAAGTGGGTCGAATATTAGTCAACATGGGTTAAAGTTTAACCCATGGTAAGTTAGTTAAAACAGTTATGGTTAATTGACAGTTAATATTGTTGGTCGTTTTGTCCAAAAGTCACAATGCTTGGACAACCAAAATAACTGTCAATTCATAACGTTTGGTTTAGTATAAATAAGTACATTGCAGTCATTTGTAAAATTACTTGATCAATAATATATCATTTACTTACTGCATATATTGTCTTTTACATTTTACTGTCAAACATACATACACAATTTCCTCACATCCAAACTCTCAATATGAAACACATACTCAAACAGAGAAACGTTGGCCAAAGCCCTGTGAACAAATGGTATCAGAGCCACGGCTCTAGTCCATGGGAGAGGCCAACCACAGGGTTCCAAACAGGGAGATATCTTCTAAGAGAAACTCCCAAACGTGTTTACCAGTGGAATTCTAGGAGAAAAAGTATTTCTCCTAAAGGAAAGGAGATGCTAGTTAAAAGGGTACTTGAGAATGAAGCCTATAATGCTTCAAAGAAAAAGGATGATGGAAAGGTTGATAAGGAGGATGCTGTGATGGCTAGAAGAAATAAGAAGGCAAGATGTTATATCTGTAAACAAAGGGGACACACATATTGGACATGTGACAAGAGGAAGAAACTGGCAAGTGTAGAATTGCAACAAACTGAGAAGGCCATGGAGAAAGATTCTGCAGAAGGAATAAGATACCCTGAGAAAGTGCACTTAATGGCAGATTACATGGTAGAGGGCTCAGATGACAAAACATGGGATCAAGTCTGGTATGTTAGTTGTATGTACAAGTTTCATATGTGTCCCACAGTAGATTTATTCAAAGAGTTGCAGTATAAGTTCAAAATGGTTGGAAAGGAAGAGAAGGAGAAAAAGTTCATCTTCTCTTATGGCATAGGGGATGCCACAGTTAACACAAAAGGAGGAGAATTGTTGATTAAACAGGTACAATATACCCCAGAAGTGTCTCTTAACATACTTAGTTATGATTTATTAGAAGAGCAGGGTTATTCAGTAAGAATCAACAACAACATGTGTACAATCAAGTACATGTATGAAGAAGAAAACACATGAAAGAAGGAGAAAAACAAAGATGAATTGATCTGGGGGCCTAGAGATATGATTACAAAACACAACAGTTGGATGGAAGATTACTTTTCATCAATTGATCCAGAAACTGAAAGTTCTCTTGTAAAAGGCTTGGAAGATCTAAATTGGAACAGAAATGATACTCTGGATTACATAGATGAAGAGTTCATTTCATGGAATGGAACTTTGTATGCTCTCAAGGTAAACTCTTTTAATAGGTTCATGTCATTTATGAATCTGATTAAGAAAGATGGGTTGGTATTCAAGAACTGGACAGTTGTAAGCAAGAAATTTGCAGAAGTGATAAGATGGTTCTATTTAGTGTTTTTGAACTATGAAGAATTGGAAGCCATACCACCCAGAATAGGAGTGATTGATATAGACTTGCTAAGCCTATACAAAATGGTGGCAAGTGTTGGAGGATATGTATCTGCTACATTAGGAAATAAATGGGGAATGATTGCACAAATGCAAGGACTGACTCAGGATGATGGTGAGGCAATAAAAGATTGCTACAAGAGGTTTTTAGACATAATGGTTGTATATCATGAATCTGCAAGGGTCCCTTGGAATGAAAGGCCAATGGAAATAGGAGCAAGCAGCAAGGATGCAGACCTACATGGCAAAAAGGAAGTTGCAGAGAAGGATAATGCCCCAAGAAATGTGATGAACCAGTATAGAGTCAAAGTGGAACAGGAAGATGTAAGCAGTGAAGACCACAATGATTTTGATGTCATTGTGTAGTGAACCAGAAGCATCACTCAGAAGAAATTTTGATCTCAAATGATTAGGGAGGAGATTGTTAGCCTCTAATAATTGTGAGATCAAAGTGAACATAGTTTACCAATATTAAGACTTATGTTATGTAAATACTCTGTAATTATTTGTGTTAAAGTGGGTCGAATATTAGTCAACATGGGTTAAAGTTTAACCCATGGTAAGTTAGTTAAAACAGTTATGGTTAATTGACAGTTAATATTGTTGGTCGTTTTTGTCCAAAAGTCACAATGCTTGGACAACCAAAATAACTGTCAATTCATAACGTTTGGTTTAGTATAAATAAGTACATTGCAGTCATTTGTAAAATTACTTGATCAATAATATATCATTTTACTTACTGCACATATTGTCTTTTACATTTTACTGTCAAACATACATACACAATTTCCTCACATCCAAACTCTCAATATGAAACACATACTCAAACAGAGAAACGTTGGCCAAAGCCCTGTGAACATTCTAAACTAATAGTAATGGTATAATCCAGAGAAAGTTACAAACATTAATATACAATATAATGTTTTTTTTTACGGGCGATTTGATTAAAAACTAGCATAAAGCTAGAAGCAACAAATAAAAAGTATATATGCATGCCATGGATACGAAGTGTTCATATGTGGCAGTTTATTCTTGTTCTTGCAAGGCAAAGAGCTAGAGAAATCAATATATCACGCATATAACATGCACATAGTGCTTAAAGATTCATGATTTACGACACACAATTAATAAATCTGGTCAGACATTCGAATTTCTGATACCAACACCTGATCTTCACTGGCGTGGAAGTGGCCTGGTTCTGCACCTTTTTTTTATTTCATAAAAACCAGTTAGAAATTTGGGAATTATACAGTTGAGACGGATAGTCTCGGGACACTAATATAAACTAGTACTCGATTCATTGAATGGGCTCTTTTTATATATGTTAACTAGCAGAGACCTAAATATATAAAAGACACATGCTTAACATCGTTCAATGACAGAGAATTCTGTGGCTTTATCGAGGAGACAGTCATCTTGTTTCGATACTTACTAAATGTCCAGCAGGTGGATTAAATGGCAACGTCAAGTAGATAAACTGGTTCTGCACTTAAAGTGTCTACTACTCTTCTTTCTGTAAACAAATTTTGGATGTAATTTTAATCATATTTGGCTTCCTTGTATGTGCAACATATACATAAGTATTGCAACGTTCTTGTCTATTATTCTTAGGGCAAATTATTAAAAAAAGTATTATACTTGCCACTGTTTCATTTTCTGGATAGTGAACTATTTTTTTCATTTTTAGGGTAATTTTTTTTCAAATTCATCATCTTTAGGGTAATATGTGACATTTTTGCCCTTCGGGAAAAAAAATTTTGCATTAGCTACGAGGAGGAAAAATGTCCAAAAATTTCGCAAAATACCCTAAACATGATGAATTTGAAAGAAAATTACCCTCAAAGTAAAAAAAAAAATAGTTCGCTACCCAGAAGATGAAACAGTGACAAGTATAATACTTTTTTTTAATAATTTGCCCTTATTCTTAAAGCAATTTCTGCCTTATAATGTCCCAAATAGTATTATACTATATGCTTTTGCAAACCTAAAAGATCTGATAGCCTATTAGCAGGTAGCTCGCTTTAGTTCATGCTAAGTAGTTGAAATATAATTCGACACCGTTTTGCCCACGACTAAATTCAAGAGTAATCTGAAGTTCCTTGGTTAAAACCATCATTAGTTCGTGGAAATATTTTTATAGGGTGGGGAATACGATGACACCACAAGCATATAACCTGATGTGTATGAAACTGCTTACTAACGGGATTCAGAGGTACGCAATGTTTTTCCAGAATTATTGTGTTGGTCTTACTTGGGTGAGTAGGGCCAGAGTTGAAGGAGAAGCTTAAGTTTTTTTACCATAGCATCATGCATCACTGCATCAGGTCCTTATAAGTTATATATGCATAAGCAATTGTATTCTTAGATGTCCATGCTTGTATTATTTATTGAAATTTCTTCATAAAATATGGTACCAAATATATATGCATTATAAATAAGGTATTATTTTTATGTGTGAAAGATGGTTCATAGTTCATACGTTCGATTTGAAATGCAGTTAAGGTCTTGCACACAGACCATACCCTTTAGTTGTGTTTATTTAAAATCAACTGCATGCTTCTAACTAACACCCTAACATACATTTTTTTTTTCTCTATCATAAATGCGTTAGTATTTTATGTGTGAAAGATTGCATTCATGCATACAGATCGAGATCCCCTTACCTGTTTTATATAAACTACAAAGAAATTCAACTTACACCCTAACATTTTTTTCTGCATTAAACATTAAATATATTATCTTTTAGTTTTATCGATTGACAGATGTTATAAGCGATGTATCCTTTTATAATATTAGTCTTATGTGAATACTCATATTAATCATGCATGACCTGCCAGACAACTGTGTTGATCCATATATATAGAAACAAAATAATTAATTTTATGATCACAATAAAAAAATCTGTCTAAGGTGTGATTAAACTTTGAGTTCCGTTTGAAAGTAAAGTTTTTGTTATTTAGTTTCTGTATGATGTAAAAAGAAAGATAGTGAAAGATAAAAATAACCCCAAGAAAGAACGAATGAAAGACTCACGCAATAAAGAGAAAAGACGTGTGTTTAGATGGAGGGAAATACTGATCATGTTTTTCACAAAATAAGAAAAACAACAAACGCTTTGTTTTAAAAAAAGTTCCACAAAACTGAAAATGTCTATATCCTAACTTTACAAAGAAAGTTATATTTTACGTTTTTACTTGTAACCCAAAACTCTCTTACCTTTCTCAAAATAGATCAGTAAATACAAAATTAAATAAATACGTTCACTAGATACTTTTGTGAAGATAAAAGCTGTAATTTCTTCAAATACATATATTTAATTGTGAATAAAAGTTTTGTTCAGAAAATGAGCGAATTAATTATAAGTAAGTAGGAACACAAACATATTGTTTGTTACAAACAACAATGTACTGTTACTAGTTAGGTATGGATAACGTCATTTCGTGACGTCATGATATTGAATGCCATTCACGTGATTGACTATTTGAAGCCTATATTAACAAACCACAATACCAATCAGAATATCAAGTTCTTACGTAAAAAAATACTTCTTAGAGAAAAAAGATAAGCAGGTAAAAAGAATAATGGATTTCTTTGGGAATTTAGTGGAGTCAGCGAGCAACGCAGCTGAGGCAGTGGCATGCCAAGCGGCGGAGGCAGTCGAGGCAGTGGCAAATGAAGCAGAAGATGCTGCGGAGGCAGTCGCAGATGAGGCGGCAGAGGCAGTGGAGGTGGCGGTACGTGAGGTGGATGCAGCGGCACTCGAGTTGGAGGCAGCTGCTTGTAATGCGGTANGCAGCGGCACTCGAGTTGGAGGCAGCTGCTTGTGAGGCGGTAGAGGCAGTAGAAAGCGAGAAGGACGCACTTGCACTCGAGGTGGAGGCAGCTGCATGCGATGCGGTGGAGGCAATAGAAAGTGAGGCGGAGGTAGTGGCACGCGAGGTGGAGGCAGTGGCATCCGAAGTGGCAGACGCAGTGGAAAGCGGGGCGGAGGCAGTGTCATGCGAGAGTTGAAGGCAAAGCTTGTTTAAGTTGTCACGATGTTGGAATGATTTCGTGCATCAGTTATGTTACTCTTTGTGTTATAAGTTATATTATACATACTTTCTCAACAATGGGTTTTAATCGACTTATTAATTATTCGGGCAATGGTTGAAGAGAAAAGCATCGATCGTATCTTTTAATTCAATCTTTAATTTGTACCGGTCATACTCTGGGATGCATTAAAACTTTCGACCTGTTTGTGTGATCGATTCTTGTTTCTTTCATGTCATTGTTTCCTAATTACAACTTTTCTTACTCCATATATAATAAGTGTGTGAGCTTAAAATAAAACGTTCGAGCTGTTTGTGTGATCGAGTATTATCTCTTTTAATTTCTTTACACTTGTTTAATACAATTTCCAGTTCCTGTTTATTATTCTTCTTGTTCCTGTTTCAAGTGTTATGGCGTCAACCGGTAAACATAAACAAAAGGCTATCTGTTCGAATGAATGACTGTTCGAACAACAAGTTTCAACCACCAATAAGCACAATTATTTGAACGAAGGACTGTTTAAACAACAAACTAATAGTAATGGTATAATCCAAAGTTACAAACAATAAAATACTATGATTTTTATTTTTTTATTTTTTTATTTTTTTTTTAACGGCGATCAAATTAAAAACTAGCATAAAGCTAGAAGCAACAGATAAGAAGTGGCTAGAAACTGTGTGCAATTGACATACTATATGTATACCATGGATCCAAAGTGTTCATATGTTGATGACGTATAGTCTATATTCGGGTCACGAACCCGAATATCATGACTCACTAACATTAAGCCCACCACGAGTGGGCTACGATAATAATAATTGGACTACCAATTAGACGGTTTGGGCTCACGGGGCCCAAACCCAAAACTATTTATGGATTAAGATATAGGATATCTCCTAAATAAGGAGATATATATCGAATATCCGATATCGGTGGATACACCGAAGAGTGAGGAGCACGAAACCTTATCAGTTACGTGTGTATATATAGGGCATCATAGCTATCGTCTAAGGTACGACTTACAACCCTAAAACTCTTCACAACCCTAAATCGATTACTTACTCTCACGCCGGAGGATAATCGGGGGAAACAATCCCTCGATAAGCCTAACGGTGTCTGTTGCTTTCTTAGTGCGCAGGTCTCAAGAGCATTAAGATCTAATTGGTACGAGAACAGGAACCCAAACAAGGAACGCCCAACTTTTGTATCAACAAGTGGCGCCATCCGTGGGACCCTACACTAAGAACTAGGATGACAAAGCATAAAAACCTAAATCAGCGGACTCCGCTGTTGGATAAGACACGTGGTGATCCCCAGAGGAAGAACTATCAAGACCTAACCTCTAGGCAAACCACTGGAACAACCAGTGCGCCTGGTCACCAGGAACCGGGACTACCCCCAATTCTTCCAACAGTAGAATTACCCGCAGAAACGACTCAGACCACCACGGTGGTCCCAAACACTGATGATCTCCAGCGTAATCTCTTCAACACTCCCCATCAAACGGTACCCACAGTGAACAACACTGTGCCACCAGGCGCGCCTAACCGAGATAAGGGGACTGCTTTGGAAGAAAATATCATTGCGCTGGAAGAAGATACTCAGGAGTCAACGTTGAAAAATTTTGTATCCAAAAATTACGAAACGTTGACCAATCTCCTCCAAGAGGAGGCAAGAAGAAGGCTGAGCCAGAACTTACACGCTCGGTTTGACTTCGATGGAACATCCCCACCGCGCTACCTAGAGCGCGAGAATAACGAGAGGCGTACCGATGTCCACTCTAGGCTCGGTACAGCATCTAATTCGCAGTACTCGGAGGAGTACGAGGGTAATGAGCGACGCACTAACGTCCACTCTAGGCTAGGTAGTCGCAGAGTCCGCGATAGACTCGGACCACGGCGCTCACCAAGCGAGAACTCTTCTAGATCTGGAAGCAGAAGAGTTCACGACAGACCAGGGAGACGATTTTTCCCAAGTGAAAGCCCCTCTAGCTCAGACTCCGAAGAAAAACGGCGCAAGCGCCGTAAAAGAAACGATTCTTCCTCGAGCAGCTCCTCGGACAACGAGGATAAAGAAACGGGACACTGGAAGTCCAGAGGAAGACGTCGCGAGGAAGAGGACGAGGACATATCCCTTCCTTGGCGTCGCCAAAAGGTTGATGCGTTCTCAAAGCGCATCAGCGATTATTCGGACAACAAGAAAAGGCGCATGCCTTCCAATGTTAAAACATATGATGGAACGGGTGACCCTGATGATCACCTAAAAATTTTCGAATCCGCTGCTAGTATCGAAAATTGGCCACAACCTGTGTGGTGCCATATGTTTAATTCCACATTAGTGGGGAATGCGCGAACTTGGTTTAGCAAACTTCCACGAAGAAGCATAAAGGGGTATGAAGAGTTGCGGAAAGCATTCCGCTTGAACTTCACTCAAAGAAAGAAGTGCGCTAAGGACCCGGTAGAATTGGCCAGAATTAAACAGCGCCAAGGGGAATCAACGAGCGCTTTCATGGAGCGCTTCAAAGATGAATGCATACACATCAAGGCGTGTCCTGAAATACTAAAAATTTCAGGATTCATGAATGGGATAAATAACCAAGAGCTTATCAAAAAATTAAATGATAAAGTTCCCCAAACCTTTGATGAATTAATGAAGCGCACAAGGTCTTTCATCCAAGGAGAAGCTGCCGTCGCAGATAGCAAGAAGGGATACTCGAATTACAGACCGCAAGAACAGTCAAGGAGACAATCCAATGACCATAGCGGTAATCGTAATAAAAGCTATCGTAATGACGGAGGCGCACGGGGGAACGACAAGTATACCCCGTTGACAAAAACTCCGCGAGAGATATTCGCAACAGAAGGAGCAAACTTCCCTAAACCCCCACCAATGCGCACACCAGAAGGGAAGCGCACAGGGACAGGGTACTGCGACTATCATGGACAGAAGGGCCACACAACGAATGAGTGCGTCCAGCTACGCCAACTAATTGACAAATTAGTAAAAGAGGGCAGGATGGATCACTTAGTCAAAAACATTAAAGAAGGGAAAGATAAACAGCGAACAACGGATAAAAAAGAACCACCTAAAGACAAGGCAGACACAATTTACATGATACAATCATGGCAACGCAAAGTCAAGCAAAAGGTCAGCCAGAGGTTCTCTCCTAGCGATGAAATTTCTTTCCCCAAGTTGACTGCGGACAACGCAGTGGCGGAGCCACTCACCATTGAAATATATGCGGGGGGTCACAATATCCACCGCATGTACGTTGATGGAGGAGCATCCGCGGAAATAATGTACGAACATTGTTTCAAGAGACTACGACCTGAGATACAAAGCCAATTGGTCCCCGCCGCATCATCTTTAACAGGCTTTACGGGAGAAAAAATATGGCCAATAGGACAACTACGGCTGCTAGTCACGGTCGGCAACAAGGAGCACTCCACAAAAGCATGGATGAACTTTATGGTGATTAGATCTCCCTCGCCATACAATGGCATCATCGGAAGATCAGGAATATCAGCCCTCCGCGCAGTACCATCCACGGCACATGGAATGCTAAAATTCCCAGTAGAAGGCGGCATTGTCACCCTTTACAACAACGCTGTGCCTCCCGAAGAATGTAATACAGTTACATGTGAGGCAACGCACACTCCAGAACATGGCGCAGCCAAGATACCAAACTTAAAAGTGGCAATACACCCTGATTACCCTGAACAACAGGTGTCAATTGGAGGTTCGCTGTCGGATAAAGGGAAAGCAGCTGTGTGCGCACTCCTGCAGAAAAATCTAGATGTCTTCGCATGGGAGCCGAAACACATGACTGGCGTACCTCGGTCGATCTCAAAACACAAGCTACAAATCCGACAAGGATATCCACCAATAAGGCAGAAAAAGCGCGACCAAGCTCCAGAGCGCGCAAAAGCCATCTTGGAGGAAGTACACAAGCTTGTGGACGCATGCATCATGCGAGAAGTTTATTATCATGACTGGATGTCTAATCCAGTCATGGTTAAAAAGAGCGATGGCAGTTGGCGAATGTGCGTGGACTTCACAGACCTCAACAAAGCATGCCCGCAGGACTGCTACCCACTGCCGGAGATAGATTGGAAAGTGGAATCCTTATGTGGATACCCCTTTAAATGCTTCTTGGACGCATACAAAGGGTACCACCAAATCCAAATGGCTAAGAAAGATGAGGAAAAGACAGCTTTCCATACAAGCCAAGGCGTCTATTGTTTCACGAAGATGCCTTTTGGACTAAAGAATGCAGGTGCCACCTACCAGCGCTTGGTGGATAATGCATTTGAGAAGCAAGTGGGTCGCAACCTGGAAGTCTACGTTGATGACCTAGTCATAAAGAGCCATACTGAAGATGAAGTAGTGCGTGATATTGAAGAAACGTTCAAGACACTACGAAAAATCAATATGAAGCTAAACCCTAAGAAGTGCACTTTTGGCGCTACAGAAGGCATGTTCTTAGGATACTTGATAGAACCAGATGGCATTAAACCATGCCCAGAAAAGACAGAAGCAGTCATACAACTTCCCTCACCACGCACGTTGAAGGAAGTACAATCTTTGAATGGGAAGCCAGCCGGTCTAAACAGATTCCTATCCAAGTCAGTGGACAAGTCACTACCACTATTTAAAACACTCAAGAAGTGTACAAAAAAGGGAGACTTTCGCTGGACTACCGAGGCGGAGGAAGCGTTTCAGCAGCTAAAATAAACAATAGCAGCGCTTCCCAAATTAGTCGCACCCCGACCAGGGGAGGAATTGATAATGTACTTATCCGCGACTCATGGGGCAGTAAGCGCAGTACTACTGACGGATAGGAATTTAGTACAAACACCTGTGTACTTCGTAAGCAAAGCGCTTAAGAAAACGGAGATCAACTATAGCCCGATGGAAAAGCTAGTACTGGCGCTAGTATTCGCAGCTAAAAGACTACGCAGATACTTTCAAGCGCACCCTATAGCAGTTATCACAGATCAACCCATCAAGCAAGTAATCTCCAAGCCCGACGCGTCTGGACGATTGCAGAAGTGGAGCGTATTACTAGGTGAACACAACATCTCCTATAGACCACGCACTGCAATCAAGGGCCAAATACTTGCAGACTTCATCATTGAAAAATCGGACACTGATGACACTCCTCAACAACCAAAGGTTGACTTGCAAGAACCATGGATCCTGTTCACGGATGGATCTTCATGCGTAGATGGTTCAGGCGCGGGCCTCATACTTACCAACCCAGAAGGAATGGAATTCACATATGCCCTGCGCTTTGAATTCACTGCCACGAACAACGAGGCAGAATACGAAGCCCTAATCGCTGGATTACGCATCGCAGCACGAATGGGTGTACGCAACCTAGAGGCAAACGTAGATTCTAGATTGGTGGCCAACCAGGTGTCAGGAGAATACGAAGCCAAAGAAGAGAACATGATCCAATACCTCGAAAAAACAAAGTCCTTAATCCAAGGCTTTGACAGATTTACAATCAAGCAGGTCCCTAGAGGGGAGAACAAGAAAGCAGACGCGCTGAGCAAGATTGCATCTACAAGTTTTGCTCATCTGTCCAAACAGGTATTGGTAGAAATCTTAAAAGATAAATCGATCTCCGAGATGGAAGTATCCACGGTGATAGAAGAAGAAGGCCTTACATGGATGACACCTATAGTGGACTTCATCAGCAAGGGCAAACTCCCCCAAGAACAGAAGGAAGCTCGACGAATACGACGCGCAGCACAACGATTCGAGCTTAGAGATGACGTCTTATATAAGCGCTCATTCTTGCAACCATGGCTTAGATGCATTGGACCTCTTCAGGCAGACTATGTACTTCGAGAAATCGACGCTGGCTCATGCAGCATGCATTCAGGACCACGGTCCATTGTGGCGCGAGCCCTAATGTCATGATACTATTGGCCAACGATGCACCGGGATGCGCGAGATTTGGTACGGAAGTGCAGCGATTGTCAAGTTCACAGACCCATCCCGCGCCGACTACAGCATGAGCTAACACCCATCACATCACCATGGCCATTCTATAAGTGGGGTATTGATATCGCTGGACCTTTCCCCATTGCTGCAGGAGGATTGAAATTCCTTATTGTGGCAATAGACTACTTTACTAAGTGGATCGAGGCAAAGGCAGTAGCGACCGTAACAGGTAACCAAGTGAAACGATTTGTATGGGACAACATAGTATGTCGTTTTGGATTACCTGGTGAAATTATCTCAGATAACGGAAAACAATTCCGTGATAATCCATTTAAAGATTGGTGTGAACAACTGAACATCACGCAACACTTTGCGTCAGTAACTCACCCACAAACCAATGGTCTGGTTGAACGCGCGAACCGTAGTCTGGGTGAAGGGATCAAAGCGCGCCTAGACAGACACAAAGGAAGATGGGTAGAAGAACTGTCACATGTTCTTTGGGCACACCGAACAGCAATCAAAGTTAGCAACGGAGATACTCCTTTCTCTCTCGTCTATGGGACAGAAGCTGTTATACCAGCTGAGATTGGAATGCCAACTATCCGCACAGCAGAAGTTAACATCGCCACAAATGATGATGAGCGGCGCATAGACTTGGATCTTCTGGAAGAAAGGCGTGAACGTGCAGCGATACGAGAAGAAAAAGCCAAATCAAGAATGAAAGGATACTATGATGCCAAAGTGCGAAGCACCTCATTCAGACCAGGCGACTTCGTATATCGCGAAAACGACTCAAGCCGCGCAGAAGACACAGGAAAGCTAGGACCAAAGTGGGAAGGACCTTACGAGGTCGTTGAAGCACTTGGAAAAGGAGCGTACAAGCTGCGCGATAAGGACGGCCATGAGCTAAAACACACGTGGAACGTTCGCAATCTTAAAAGATGCTATCTTTAGGAAAGGCCACGGCCCAACATGGACACTCGCGCACTTTAGAAAGTGCCCCAATAAAGATCCATGTAGTTTTTATTTTTTACCTTATCTAGATAAGTAATGTTTCTTTTTTACAAAAACTTGCAAGTATTAATCCAAATTCGCGGTTTCTAGCTAACTCCGCGAAACAATTTCTTTACATTGTTATTTAAATACTATTTATGTTTCAATGTGTTGGTTACATTACCTTCAGCCTACATGGCGTGCATGCACTAATTAATACCCACGTTGGTAAAAAGGATGAGTTAACCTACTAAACAACTCGTTGAGTAAGAGGGTTGCAAACCCATCAACTTTGGATTACGTATCCTTGTTAAACACCTTGCGCTCAAGACGTTGGCGCAAGTTCATTGCGCACCCCACGATGGATGCGCAACATTGCACACTGTGCGCGTTTAACAACTTAGGAAACCAAGAC
>LBNU01007231.1:75435-91385 GCA_014162995.1 Artemisia annua
TTACACCTGACGGCCTAGGATTATTAACACCTGACGCCGTCAGGTGTAAACATCTCATATTCTTCTTAGGGCGTCACGTATAGTCAGAATCCACTCCTTTGTCTTGGTTGGCTGACGGTGTCACCTTGTGACTCTGACGCCGTCAGGAAGGATTTCCAGCATTCTTTTGAGACTTTCTCGTTTTCTTCACTTTATGCTCCAAAAACGTCCAAAATGAGGTGTTTTCTAGAATTCTTCTCAAAAGTACCTAAAATGACAAAAGGAACGATTTAGGGCAATATTTGATCATATTAACACGAATTAGGGCTTAAATGACCCCCTAAAACGGGTACACTTTTCACCTTATCAACTAGATGGAGGGCTGAGATTCGTCCGTACCATCCGCACTAAAAGCCAAAAACGTACCTGATCCCTTCCTTATATATATATATATATATATATATATATATATATATATATATATATATATATATATATATATATATATAAAACACAAATAAAAATATTTTAATATCAAAATTGAAAACTAAGGGCCCGTTTGGTTTCTTGGAAGTTTAGGATTCGGATTCGGATTTGGATTTTGATTTGGAGAGGGAAAAAATATAATATGTAATTAAAAAAATAATATTTTATAAATTAGTTAATAAAATATTATAAAAAATTCATATAGTGATAATTTTTTATTAATTTATTGAAAATGTTGTGAGAAAGTAAATAAAAGTGGGACCCTTTTTGGTAGGGAATTACCAAAAGACACCATAATAGTGTGGAATCATTTTTTGTTACCAACATAAATCCATTCCTATTTTCTACAATTACCAAAATAAGCAATCCCAACCACCCTCTAAAGCTGGAAAATTTTCAGTATAATCTGTTTATAATGTATGTTAGGGCGCGTCTAGTTGTAGAAAATTTTCCTTGAGTTTCTAGAAAACGGGAAGGTTTTTTTATCTCTATTTTTTTTTTTAAATTTTAAAAACGTGTTTAGACGATATGGAAAATGAAAAGGAAAATGTATGAAAGTGTAAAAAGCTCTTTCCAAAATTCTAGTTCAAATGTGAAAGATGAACTTTCTCATGTTCTTGGAGATTTTTTCTGAAAATATGTGACTAAACAAGTTTTCTATTTTTTCAGTTTTTTGTGAAATATTTTTAGAAAAGTGCGACATTTATTTATCCAATTTTTGAAATTTTTTGTTTTTATTCTAATTTCTTATAAGTGACCATTCAATGTAAGCGGGTCGAAACTGATCCGTGTGATCCATTCCCTTTTGAAAAGTGTTTCATTGACCGATTTGGAATCGAAGGGGTCTAAGCAGATGTTCTACTTCATTTCTGTTTATTCATCCATTCAATTGCTTATTGTAAAACCAAGATTGACTGTAAATATATCTATAATGCGTTTTAGGTTAGATATTAAAGACAAGCTGTTGAGTAGAAAAAGTAAGCAATCCCAAACACCCTCTAAAGCTGGAAAAGAGATCCTTATAGTACCTCTTTATCCAGTTTTTAGAAGTTTATAATGATATAAATCTTTGAACTGGACAACTTAGGAGGTTGTATGCATTAAAAGACTCCTGAAGACCTTTTACGTGTTTGACCAGCCAACATAAACGGGTCAAAACTGATCCATTTGACATAGAGCAGGGTAAACTGATGTTTAATGTCATTTCTGTAAATTCATTCACTGAATTGATTAATTTAAAACCAGGATTGATCTGGTCTGCCTTGTTGTTGCCACAAGTTTGACTGATTGACCACTGTAAATATGGCTAAAGAATGGATAAAGAGGGATGAAAGCGCGAAACAAATGCTACAAAGGTTTCTTAAAGAGAGACCATTATTGCTCTTACCTCAACCCCTTCACAGGGTACCTCTTGGGACCCACAACATTGTCGAGATTGCAGGCCCATCTCCTTCCGCTAAAACTGAGATCTTGGCACAAATGGCTGTTAATTCTATTCTTCCCAAAACCCGAAATGGAGTACAGTATGGAGGGTCGGAACATTCTGTCTTATTTATAGACTTGGATTGTCGACTCGACATCTTTCGCCTTTCACACTCACTAAAACAAAGAATAAGCGAAGCCAATAAATGGCATAAAACCATTAATAATCAGATGGGCGTTGAATATGATGAAATGGGCTTATCCGGTGAGTGCATGAAGCGCTTTTCATACACTCGTTGTTATGATAGTTTTGAGTTTCTTGCTGCTTTAAAGGGGTTACATAACAAACTCGCGGATGACAGTAAAAAAAACTGTTTATGTTCTTGTGATTGATAACATTGGAGCGTTTCATTGGATTGATCGTAGCTTCTCGTCTTTGCCACAAGGGAATCCTAACAGGAAGAATGTTGGTCTTCAAAGTGTGTTTGAAACCGTTGTTAAAGAGATAAAGAAGCTATTGTTACTGCATCCGATGCTTGTTTTAGCTACAAAGACGATTACAAGTCAAGTCAAAAGTTCATATTCTGGTCGGGTTTCAGGTTTCTCAAACAATGTATATCGAGAGTATATGCCATTAATCTGGCAGTCATTTGTTACACATAGGATTCTTGTGAGACCTTTAGATGACAAAAGAAGGCTTCACGATCCTGTTTGTTATTTTGCAGAGTGGTTATTGCCAGCTTTAAATTTCTCGGATGAGTTTGTTGTTGGTGACACTGGAATTTTGACTTCATTTTGAGAATAGTGAACGCTATGCACTGGCACAGTTTTGGTTTCTTAATTCATCCATTCTGCTCGATCAACTTTACAACCTTATGTTACGTGCACAAGAAATATCGTCTTGTGATTGGGTCTACCATTTGGTTAGCGACTGATGGTAAATATTGAACATTTAGCCTCTAAAAGACACCTGTGGCAAGCTTAAAGTTTTCTTCTTTTCAAATATTAAGTTTACGATTAGACTAGAATTACCTAACTGTTTATAAGCAATATACTTGAGGGTGGACAAAAGGTTTTCAAAATGTGCATATATCCATATGTATATCATTGTTTCATTATGGTTTTGAATATTTCTTTAATAATAAGTGTAGTTGGATGATGTCGAAATAATAATAATAATAACAACAACAACAACAACAACAACAACAACAACAACAACAACAACAACAACAACAACAACAACAACAACAACAACAACAACAATAATAATAATACTGATTTCTTAAGTCAATTCTCTGATGTTACTAAACACTGGAATTTATATTGAATTTCCGTGAGAATTTATTTCTGTGATTTGATTTCTTGCACTTCATTTCATTTCTCTTCACCTAACCAAACGTGCCCCAAAATTAAAGGGTAGTGATACTTACACCACTTTTATTGATGCACACACCACAATTATGCATATAGCATATTGTAACATGTGCATTAATGATGTAACATTGTGGTGTGTGCATAAAAAAAATGTGGTGTAAGTATCAACCCAAAATTAAAACCGGGCAATAATCGATGGAGGGAGTATAAAATTTCCAAATCAAATAAGCTTTACTGAATTAACTTAATTAAGTGGTTGTATATAAAAAGTAAACAACCTTCAACTTCTTAAACAAACACCCCCTCAAGTAGGGGTCGGGTAATAAACCGAATAAATCAAAAATCGAACCGAACCGAACTGAAAAAAACCGAACCGAACATATAACCGAACCGAACTTGTTAAAACCAAACCGAACCGAATTAAAAATTCGGTTTTCGGTTTGGATATGGGTTTGGCTATCCGAACCGAAAACCGAATTTATATAAATATATATATATATATATTTTTATATATTTATATTATTTTATATATAAAAAATATCCATTAAAATTTTATACTAATATAAAAAACACTTTTTTATGCTTGAAATATTTTTTTTGTCAAAAATATATATAATTAAATTTAAAAAAAATATAAATAGTGTAATTCAAGTATAAATTTCGGTTTTCGGTTTTGACCCATAACCGAACCGAACTTCGATTCGATTCTCGGTTCGGTTCGGTTATAGATATTTTCGGTTCGATTTGGTTTTCGGTTATGACCCAAAATTTTTTTTTAACCGAACAATCCGAACCTAATAAACCGATTAACCGAGAACCGAACCGATGAACACCCCTACCCTCAAGGCCTCAAACACCGTAACTAAAAGCATTTCGAGACGGCCCACCATAATCTATTTCGTTTACTTGATTTAATTAGGGTTTTAGTAATCCTACAGAAATAAGGCGATCATGTTACAGCATTTGAATTGGATTCTAATATGAATGGTTTCCTGACTTTCCTCTAACAGGTAATGAAACCTTTTTAATGTGTTTGCAGTTATTTGTTTGAATAATTATTGGTTTTTGGAGAATTTTTTCTGAAAAATATGTGACTAAACAAGTTTTCTATTTTTCAGTTTTTTGTGAAATATTTATAGAAAAGTTTTTGTTTGTGTTCTAATTTCTTGTAAGTGATGATGCTTTAATTTTGATTACAAAAACAATATTATCAGAAAGACAATATAAATCTTTGACGACTTTTTACATGTTTGACCATTCAATATAAGCGGGTCGAAACTGATCCGTGTGATCCATTCCCTTTTGAAAAGTGTTTCATTGACCGATTTGGAATAGAAGGGGTCTAAACAGATGTTCTACTTCATTTCTGTTTATTCATCCATTCAATTGCTTATTGTAAAACCAAGATTGACTGTAAATATATCTATAGTACCTCTTTATCCAGTTTTTAGAAGTTTATAATGATATTTTTAAAGAATGATTTATGTAAATATATCTATGATTTATGATATAAATCTTTGAACTGGACAACTTAGGAGGTTGTATGCATTAAAAGACTCCAGAAGACCTTTTACGTGTTTGACCAGCCAACATAAACGGGTCAAAACTGATCCATTTGACATAGAGCAGGGTAAACTGATGTTTAATGTCATTTCTGTAGATTCATTCACTAAATTGATTAATTTAAAACCAGGATTGATCTGGTCTGCCTTGTTGTTGCCACAAGTTTGACTGATTGACCACTGTAAATATGGCTAAAGAATGGATAAAGAGGGATGAAAGCGCGAAACAAATGCTACAAAGGTTTCTTAAAGAGAGACCATTATTGCTCTTACCTCAACCCCTTCACAGGGTACCTCTTGGGACCCACAACATTGTCGAGATTGCAGGCCCATCTCCTTCCACTAAAACTGAGATCTTGGCACAAATGGCTGTTAATTCTATTCTTCCCAAAACCCGAAATGGAGTACAGTATGGAGGGTCGGAACATTCTGTCTTATTTATAGACTTGGATTGTCGACTCGACATCTTTCGCCTTTCACACTCACTAAAACAAAGAATAAGCGAAGCCAATAAATGGCATAAAACCATTAATAATCAGATGGGCGTTGAATATGATGAAATGGGCTTATTCGGTGAGTGCATGAAGCGCTTTTCATACACTCGTTGTTATGATAGTTTTGAGTTTCTTGCTGCTTTAAAGGGGTTACATAACAAACTCGCGGATGACAGTAAAAAAAACTGTTTATGTTCTTATGATTGATAACATTAGAGCGTTTCATTGGATTGATCGTAGCTTCTCGTCTTTGCCACAAGGGAATCCTAACAGGAAGAATGTTGGTCTTCAAAGTGTGTTTGTAACCGTTGTTAAAGAGATAAAGAAGCTATTGTTACTGCATCCGATGCTTGTTTTAGCTACAAAGACGATTACAAGTCAAGTAAAAAGTTCATATTCTGGCCGGGTTTCAGGTTTCTCAAACAATGCATATCGAGAGTATATGCCATTAATCTGGCAGTCATTTGTTACACATAGGATTCTTGTGAGACCTTTAGATGACAAAAGAAGGCTTCAGGATCCTGTTTGTTATTTTGCAGAGTGGTTATTGCCAGCTTTAAATTTCTCGGATGAGTTTGTTGTTGGTGACACTGGAATTTTGACTTCATTTTGAGAATAGTGAAAGCTATGCACTGACACAGTTTTGGTTTCTTAATTCATCCATTCTGCTCGATCAACTTTACAACCTTATGTTACGTGCACAAGAAATATCGTCTTGTGATTGGGTCTACTATTTGTTTAGCGACTGATGGTAAATATTGAACATTTAGCCTCTAAAAGACACCTGTGGCAAGCTTAAAGTTTTCTTCTTTTCAAATATTAAGTTTACGATTAGACTAGAATTACCAAACTGTTTATAAGCAATATACTTGAGGGTGGACAAAAGGTTTTCAAAATGTGCATATATCCATATGCATATCATTGTTTCATTATGGTTTTGAATATTTCTTTAATAATAAGTGTAGTTGGATGATGTTCACAAATTTTTTTGATATGGAGGCTGAGATTGGAATTAGATTGTTTATGATCAATTGAGAAGTGCCATTTTTTTAACATAGAAATGTCATTTACAGGGTATGTTTTCAGATATGCTGGTGTATGGTGTATGGTGTATGGTGTTGTTTATACCTGTTAATACACTGTAATAACTGGTGCATCACTGCAGAATAAAGAGCTATGTGTTGTATTACCATAAACAAGGTTTTACCACTTTCTCTATAGGTGTAGTGTATCTTTTAAGGCTAGTGATATCTACACATATATATTTACTTCATAGACATAAAATATAGTGGGAGGAGTGTGGGACCCTTAGGCTAATACAAGCAAATTTTATGTGTATGAAGTAAATATACATGTGTAGATATCGCTAGCCATCTTTTAATTAAAGAAACTAGGCATTGTATTCTGCATTAGTATATCAACCTGTCTGCACCATGCATTTTTTACTGAGATATTTATTCGATTATGTTCTTAGGACTTTGTAGACGATGTTAATGTGCGGATGATAAAATGTCCAGAATTATTTCAAACTTTTGCTGGATGTATATTGTATAATCAAAAAGTATATAGCATTGGCTGGAGCAAAGGTACAATGTCGACAGTAGGCATTTTATGGTGCAGTTAGTTTGGGTACAGCTCCCTGAAAGTTAGTTGCTATCTGTCTGAGTTTTAGAAAGTTTGATGCTCTAACTTCTTTGGCTAGACTCTATAGATTTTTTTGTTTTTGCAATAATTAGCAATATTGTGTCAAATATTATGACCTCTAAATAAAATATAATAAAGTTATTGGTCATACGAGGAAAGATGCTCTTTATTAGTTATTTATTTTATTTTTCTTTAAAAGATAACTAACTATCTCATAATAATTCAATCTGACATGTCTTAAGCATGATTTGAACCCACACCATTTGATTGAGAAATAATCTCACACATGAGGTACCATTAAGACACAAACTCTTTAATTTTATTAGCTAATACACAAATGTCAAACCTTATCTATTCTATACTAGATAAAATAGTGAATGAATGACTGTCTTTCCTAATATTTTTTTAGAATGTCATTACTGTGTTTGTTAACCATTACAATTATTAATTCATCCATAAAGGTGCGAATTAACGGGAACATATTGATTCTGGATGTCTTTTGACACTAGTTATTGTCCACCCACAGGGAATAGCTTCAGCAACTCTTATGCCCCAATAGGCACCAACTCGAGTGAGCACGAGCCGAGGCTCGAACCCTTAACCTTTTATTCACAAAATATCTCTAGTGTGTCTATGAATTTTTTAAAGATGGGCACCAACTGATTCAAAGCCCTTTAGTCATTACAATTGTTAATGTGTATATACTACAAAAAATTTCCTTATTTATCTTTCACAAAATTTTAATGCTTCATTTATTATATTTCTTGAATTAGTATACCTTTTAATCAAAAAAATAAAAATAAAAAAATAAAAAATAAAAAAAAAATACTTATATAAAAAAATAGAATTTAAAATGCATACTAAATTACATTGTTTGAAAAATATTACTCGGAGTGTCTCGAGAACCAATTTAGACACCTTTTAGAATTTTTGATAAAATTTACCGCAAAAATAAAAAAACTGTGTTTTTTAAAAATCGAAAATATTTTTTTAAAGGCAAAAAAGGTGCAAAATGTTATGTGTTAATTCATACGATTTTATACATTTTACACAAATCTATAGTACATACAGTAAAGACAAAATTTTACCGATAGTCCCTGAACTTGTCAAAATTCGCCCGTTTGGTCCCAAAAAATAAATATGTGGCGAAGGCGGTCCTTGATTTTACTAAACGCTGCGCGTTTGGTCCTTTTGGCTAACGGACGTTATCTTGGCTCGTTAAGTGCCTTGTGATGTTACTAAAATTCCTTTTCTTTTTTCTCTTAATTTACAAACACATTTAACAAACACACCCGATTAAAACACACACACACACACAGTAATCCAAAATCCTTTGTTATGTTTCACGTTTTTGTACAATGAACCACGTTTTTATTCTGATTATTATTTAAGGAAATTTTTAAGGTTTAGGTAAATCTGTTTATTTATGAAATTTTGTTGATGACAATAACCGATGAAAAACTATAACAAAGACTGTTAGGTCACCATTTTACAACATAAGAACATATAATCTTAGAGAGAGAAAGTTAGAGAGAGAGAGAGAGAGAGAGAGAGAGAGAGAGAGGAAGGAACTCTTGTGTGTGTGAAATAAAGAAAATGAAATTACTAAGAGAACCAACACCCTCCTTGGAGGGTTTACATTCTATTTATACTACTAGTCTAGGGCTTCACATGACTTTCAACTTGTTACATTACTAGCCCTTAGACTTTAACAATACATGTAAACATGAACTAAACTTGTGTAAACATTGATAAAACATTACTAAATAATATTCTAAAGCAACCTATTACAAAACTTAATGACCGAGACTTGATATTAATAAAACGTGATCCTAACAATCTCCCCCTAAGGGTCGGTCATCAAAGGTTGCGTGACATCGATATCTTTCTTCATAATCTTTGACATTTGTTGCATCAGATGTCTTCAAAAAATCTTTAAGTTGTTGTTGATCTTTGTTCGTCGTTCTTTGTTGTAGTGATTCACATGATGTAAGTATCTGCCTTTAGTCACTCCTTTGCCTCCGATGGATTACCGCCTTTCCAACATGCTCATACATCTTTGACTTTGCTTCATTTTGCTTTGGTAGTTCTCTTTTCTTTGATGTGGATTCTTTGACGTGGAATCTTTCTTTGAACATCACATAACTTCAGATCTTTGTCATTCAACTTTGTGGATTCATATTGACTTAGAATCATTCTTTGACTTTTCTGCATCGATCTTTAGTGAGAACTTTTGTTGACTTCGAGATGTATGTATGAGCATGTGGAAACCGTGTCACGATGGTGGTTGTAGCTGCATAAAATTTCGTTAGTAATAAACAACCGGTACTTACAGGTTCGGAATTAGAGATTGTTAACAGCATAGTGTGAAAACTCTCTCTAACCCTTACCAAGGCCGTTCCTAATCGGATACCCCCGAAGGAGCTTACACGGACATACAAAAGTACACCCACGATTAGGTGAGTCGCTGGAGATCACCCCACGACTGTAGACCGTATTGAGACCACTGAAAACACTAAGCGTAACCCACAAGGAGTTACCGAAGTGACCTGCTGTCAGGGCTGTTTGATGTTGAGCCTGGCAGGATTTCCGTTCAATCATTAAGAAATACATAAGTAATTCCTCTCATAAACGTTCTCGGCAGATTGCTAAGATCTGCGTAGGACTCGATAGTTTAGAACTAGCATTCATTGATGTAGAATCACCAGTTGTAGGAATTTTAAGTGTTCCTAAGAGATCTTATGATGAATCTCGGGGCTCTAGACTCGATAAGTGCACATTTGGTTTCCTATGCGGAGGCATGGAGCAGAGGGCCTCCTTTACAATATCAACCATCTCTAAGAGAAGGTCGATAGATTACGCCGGTTCCCCGTGAGAATGAAACAAGTATCTTTTGAGAGATACTCGAGTGGCTAGAAGGTTTTAGTGCAGTGCGTCACTGGGTCCATGACGTCTTGTCTTCAATACTGGCGTTGCCTTAGCAACAACCAGTAGCATATGAATTGTACCCGGTGTCTGCCCTAAGGTTGAACAAATGGAGGGCTATTTCTTTTCACCATTTTCTTTACTTTTCTTTTTAATTCTTCAACCCCTTCTTTCCCTTTCATTCTTGTCTCCTTTTTTCAAATCATACCAAGGACTTCTAATACTAACTATTGGTGATGTCCTTGGTTAGATCCCTCCGGTTCTGGCGGATCATAGGACGGTTTTCCCTAACCTTAGTCACCTTATATCACCATGACTATCCTATAATTGCCATAAAACCATAAAACCATTTGTATGAAAATCTCTCAAAGTGTTTATGAACGTAAAACTTTGTTTTGTTAACACTTTGAGAGTTTTGGTTTTCTTTTGAAGGACTCCCCCTTCACATGTGCTCGTGAATGTTTTCAGAAATTTGCACATGCGGGAGGAGTTGGCACTTTTTGAATTGATCCACTCTTAATAGACATGTACCCGAGGGACATGTTTACGTTGTTAGTTAAAGGGATCCATTATCAGTTTTTAGGTGATAACTAGCCCTAATAACTAACTTTAAGTTGTTAACATTCCCAAAAGGAAGTTAGACCCATCAAAGTAAACGTCTAATAAGAGTTTCTCGAAATGGTACATTCTACTCAGACAAGTCCTTCGCGAGACACGTTTACATCACTGGTTAGACCAGCTTGAAATTATTACCCGTCCCGGAACTAGTCCTTTCGACTACTGACTTTTGAATTTTGTCAATTCGAGGGTTAGATCTGAGTCGAGCTCACACGAGATATAACTTTTCATCATATTTTGATCACTTTTCCATTTCTCCCCCTCAAAAATAGCATAGCAAATGTTATTTTTGTCAAACTTTTGATTGAAATATACCTTTTTGAGTCTTATGGGGAGAATTCCAACAAGAACATTTTCATTTGAATCAAAGATCTTTCAAGTACTCCCCCTCAAATAGTGAACAATCCTTTTGAGTTTTGAATACGAGAGGGAATGCTTGTTCTTTTGAGCAGAATCATGAAAAACTTAGAAAATTTTGATTGATTCTACTAAAAAATAAGAAGCTTTCGCTCCTTGTTTAAGGATTGAGGCACTTGTTGGCATAAATATTACGATATTTAATCTAAACATCCTCTTCATGTTTTGATGATGACAAAGATGTAAGTTACAACACATAACGTAAAGTGTTTAAGTTACTTGTAATCACAAATCATCTATGCATTTATACGTCAATGTCTCTCGACATCTCAACGTCTCGAGTATGCTTCAACAATCACTTAAGGTATGTATAAACAAATGTCTAATACATTTTATGATCAAAGGGATTTTTATTTAGACATTACAAATCTTATAAAATGTTATAAACATTTTATATATTTTAGAGAAACACTTTTGGAAATTAAAAGGGGAATGTTTTAATTAAAACAAAATGTTATAAAATGTTATAAACATATTATATATTTTTGGAAAACACTTTTGGTAATAAAGGAAAATGTTTAAATCATACTAAATATATGAATTCAAATTTTTAACCAAAATCAGTTAGTTTTTCACCAAATAAACTTTCCCCACTAAAAGACAGAAAATTTGGCCGTTACAGCTGGGCGGCCCCCTTAATTATAAGGGGCGCCCCCCTTAATTTTAAGGGGGCCGGCCACGCTCCCCTGTCAGATTCTGTCAGAAATTTTCTCCTATAAATACCACCTCAAACCTGGTATTTTTCTCACCTCTTGCACGAAAATTTTCAGATCTAAATCTCTCTAAACATCTTCTAAAACCCTTTGATCATAAGATTATTAATCTTTGTTTCAAGTGATCCAATCCTCTACCATTCAAAGTGCAAGAGAAGAATACTTCTTATCATCAAGTCAAAGAAGTATTAGAGTCTAGTTAGTATTTATGTGAAGTTGTAGAAACAAGTTGTGTAAGTATATGTAATAAGTAGATCAAGATGATCTAACTTAGTAGTGAGTCATGAAGTCCTGAAGTTGTGCAGTAGTGAAGAAATCATGAAGGTGTGAAGTAGTGAAGAAGTCATGAAGTTGTGAAGTAGTGAAGATGTTGTGAAGTTGTGAAGTCATGAAGAAGTCGTGAAGTCGTGTAGAAGGTGTGTAGTGATCGAAGTCGTGTCGTGAGATTGGTTCTAGCTACTATTAGAACCCGACATTTAGCTTAGTGTCGTTAATTGGTGTAAGCAAAAGTTGTGTATGGTTTTCTCCGCCAAAAGGGAGCTTGTTGAGTAGTGAAGAAAACTCTCGAGTAGGTGACTCTGGGAGTGGAGTAGGGCAAGGAAGGTGACCTTGTAGCCGAACCACTATAAATCATCGTGTCCGGTTTGCATCTTCTTTCTCTTATCTCTTTACATTCATTCTTGCATTTATCGCTTTATATCTATGCTTGCATATATGTGTTGGTTGTTGCTTAGATTGTTTTGATGTTGAATGTGATAGATATAAGTTAATATTGCTATAAGATGAATAATTATATGATATGGTTTAATGGAATTAGATACATTATTCACACTACTCATATTGAGTTTAACTTAATCGATAATTTGATACAAAACGTTTTAAGATTTTAAAAGGAAAACATATTCACATAAAGATCAACCAAAGCTCTATTCATAAAACTAAGTTTTGAAAACAAACTCAAAAGCACACATATATAATTGATCATATTGATTATATATTGTTTTCATAATAAACTTTAATTGAAGATTTTGAAACAAACATTTTATAAAATGAAAAAGAGGTAAAACTATTCAACCCCCCTTCTAGTTTTCCACAATTGGTATCAGAGCCACATCGCTCTAATTTTCAAAACAAATGGTTTTAAAAATTGAGTACGATCCATGTATCAAATTATCTATTAAGGAGGATTAAATATGAAAAGTGTTTTGTTGATTAACTTGTATTAGTTTTGATGTTATATACACTAATTATACTAGCTCGAAATAATATTATGCTTAAAATAAGTATTATATGTTCGGTATCAAAAATCAGGAAGTTACACATCTTTCCGCAAAGCCAGAAAACAATTTTTTACACCTCTACCATTCAAAGTGCAAGAGAAGAATACTTCTTATCATCAAGTCAAAGAAGTATTAGAGTCTAGTTAGTATTTATGTGAAGTTGTAGAAACAAGTTGTGTAAGTATATATAATAAGTAGATCAAGATGATCTAACTTAGTAGTGAGTCATGAAGTCATAAAGTTGTGCAGTAGTGAAGAAATCATGAAGGTGTGAAGTAGTGAAGAAGTCATGAAGTTGTGAAGTAGTGAAGATGTTGTGAAGTTGTGAAGTCGTGAAGAAGTCGTGAAGTCGTGTAGAAGGTGTGTAGTGATCGAAGTCGTGTCGTGAGATTGGTTCTAGCTACTATTAGAACCCGACATTTAGCTTAGTGTCGTTAATTGGTGTAAGCAAAAGTTGTGTATGGTTTTCTCCGCCAAAAGGGAGCTTGTTGAGTAGTGAAGAAAACTCTCGAGTAGGTGACTCGGGGAGTGGAGTAGGGCAAGGAAGGTGACCTTGTTGCCGAACCACTATAAATCATCGTGTCCGGCTTGCATCTTCTTTCTCTTATCTCTTTACATTCATTCATGCATTTATCGCTTTATATCTATGCTTGCATATATGTGTTGGTTGTTGCTTAGATTGTTTTGATGTTGAATGTGATAGATATAAGTTAATATTGCTATAGGATGAATAATTATATGATATGGTTTAATGGAATTAGATACATTATTCACACTACTCATATTGAGTTTAACTTAATCGATAATTTGATACAAAACGTTTTAAGATTTTAAAAGGAAAACATATTCACATAAAGATCAACCAAAGCTCTATTCATAAAACTAAGTTTTGAAAACAAACTCAAAAGCACACATATATAATTGATCATATTGATTATATATTGTTTTCATAATAAACTTTAATTGAAGATTTAGAAACAAACATTTTATAAAATGAAAAAGAGGTAAAACTATTCAACCCCCCCTTCTAGTTTTCCACAATTGGTATCAGAGCCACATCGCTCTAATTTTCAAAACAAATGGTTTTAAAAATTGAGTATGATCCATGTATCAAATTATCTATTAAGGAGGATTAAATATGAAAAGTGTTTTGTTGATTAACTTGTATTAGTTTTGATGTTATATACACTAATTATACTAGCTCGAAATAATATTATGCTTAAAATAAGTATTATATGTTCGGTATCAAAAATCAGGAAGTTACACATCTTTCCGCAAAGCCAGAAAACAATTTTTTACAAAAAATAAAATTTTGAGTACCAGATGGGCGGCCCCCTTAATTCTTTGGGCGGCCCCCTTAAATACTGGGCGGCCCCCCTTAAAATTAAGGGGTCCGCCTTTCTGTTCGACAGTTTTTCAGAAACTTTGAAAAATAATATAAAATTAAACGTAAGTCCGTAGAAGTCGTGCCACCCGGCGTTTTAAAGGTAATTGAGTCTACTTTCATTTAAAAATACTTAAAAATAATCATTGCAAAGTTAAATTTGTCAGAAAGGCAAAATACTAAACGGTGGTCAAACATTTGTGTCTCGTTTTAACGTAAAAGTTTTGGTTTACCTTTTCCTTCAAGTTGGGCATTCCTAGTTGATATACTTTTGAAAAATTAAGTATTTATGTTTTCAAAATATTGATCTTAATTAAATTATAGAATGGGGAGGAAACTATTTTATTTGCAAATAAAATCGAGCTAAGTAAACATCAACCACTGTATAATAGCCTAACATGACAGTGCCACATAAGCGTAACTAGTCCACCTCATTGATGACTAGATTGCCTACATGGCACACACTCCCTATGCATTAAAATCCGGACTAATAAAAAGGCTATTCCATGGGACTCGAACCCAAAACCTATGCTCCCAAACACAAGCGTGCCTACCGGTGGAGCAAACCATTTTTTGTGATAGATATTTGAAAAACAAAATTGACATGTTTTAATGCTAACTATAATTAAGGCATGTTTGATCAAAATTCAAAATTAACACAAATTTAGTAGCCAACTTCCCTAAAAATCAGCATATCATTCTCTCAATCATTCATTCAAAAATCAAAACGCCTATGATAGCGTTTAATAGGTTTCATTCACAAAACAAATATCATTTCATTTTCCGATAATCCTAAAACCTAAATCACAATCCAGTCAACCTGAATCGAGGATCTTCATCACCATCTATGTTTCACAATACTAATTGGTAAGTCACTGAACCCTTTTTATGCATTTATCATTCATCCTTATTGCTGCTACATATATGTTTCATTATGATTGACCGTGCCTTTTCACTATAATTTATGTGTGTTGCTTCGCTACGTTCACCTTGTTAAAAATGCGAGCTGTGAATACTTCAATTTTACTAAAACTAATATGCATCAAACTTAACACTGAACATAAGAGAGACAACAGGTTGCGTCGATACGAAACTCATACTATAGCTGAGCAGGTACATAGAACCCGATTCACTAGAGCTAGCAGGAAATAGAACTCTTGTACACCCCTGTCCCATTCTTGCGACGAATATGTGCCAGCTCATTAATCACTTGTACCTATTATACCCCCGGCACATCTCCTCTCACCTATTCACCATACAGACACAACATCAACCTAAACACCTTCAATGCACCTTGTTCTATACAGATTAACTAAGACACTGCGATGATCATTCAACACATTAACATGCAAGAAGTACCCTTAGGCACTGTCGATTATCCATAATTCATTTTTTTAATTGTTTATTTCGGTTTTCTTCAAGCAATATAAATAAACATAAAAATCATCAGTTTGTTAGATGTATAAGTTGGTCAACCAATGCAACCCTTCAGCCAAAGCAATTAACCATACATTAAAATTTTACTCTAACTTAATTTCAATCTCCTTCACATGGACCACTGTAATTTCAATTAAGTTTTTTTTATTCCAGTCATGGACAATTCACATCAAGATTGTCATTATACATTAAGATACAAATATACCAACATTTAA
>LBNU01007233.1:2350-21633 GCA_014162995.1 Artemisia annua
TTTATGTCATTGGGCTAAAATGGATTTGGAAAAACAAGTTGGAAGCAGAAGGCAAAAGGACATGGAAATACAATCAAAAATACTAACAATACTATCTATCAAAAAATGCAAAATCAAGTAGTCAAATGCAAAGGGTACAAACCAATATAATCTCCGAGTACTCTGAATCCATAGTATATAATGAGACCAATCAAAATACACTAATCCATCACCATATACTCTGAGACTAAGTATTGATACGGAAACCCATACACTACAAAATAAGAATCCATTAAGCTATACTTTCAGGCCATAAGTCATCAGGTAGCAGGCATCTTTAACTGCCTTGCAAAGCACCATACCGTCAGTCCAATTCATCTCCATACTATCCATCAACATCAACTTTGAGGAGTGCCATTGTGGCAAGTTTAGAGGAAATTGCCTCCTCAAAAACCTACCCAAAGTAAAACCAATAAGGAAAAACCTTAGGGTAGGAAAAGAGTGCAACTTTCCCCTAACCCTCCCCAACACAGGTGGAACCAAGGACAATAACATCTTGAACACATGAAGATCACCAAGGCCGTTATATTAGTATGAAACATGTAGTCAATAGCACCACCTGTCTTGTACATTGGTCTGCAATGGTTTTCCGAATGTTGCCTTCGTGAATATGAAGAACCAGTTAATGAAGAAAACCCTTATAGTAAGTTTTGATCTTTCTAACCATAATTTTAATGTTGTTCGTATAATCCTTTGTTGTTTATTGATCGAAACCCTAATTTTGTTTATGTAAATTGCTAAATTTATATGCATTTTCAAACTTTTCTCATTAAGATGAAAACCAAACACACTTCATTGATAACACCAAAAGATTACATTGAGATATATCTGAAAACAATACATTACTGCATTTCAATTATCATCACATACATAACAAAGAAGAACCAACTAAATTCTAAAAGAAACTTCAATCTTATAGCTTTTAAAGCATTTGCCTTTGATGATTACTGAAGCTCGTTCACGTTTCTCAATAACCCAAGAATAATCACTACAGATATTTCACACATTGGTGGGTCCACCCAACCTTTAAACCTACAATTTGGTTCCTTCAAAAATTTGTAAAAAATGTTACATTAACAATTCGAAAATAAAATTATTAAAATCAAATTATTCAAGACTTACGGTTTTAGAACAACAATGAAAGCAACGTCTAGGATTTGTTGGTGTCCATTAATTTGCGAATAATTGTTGGTAACCCACAAGCACAATTTCTAGGCATGAACATTATGGTTAAGGTTATTCAATTTTGGGGAAAATGAGTTAAGGTAAAAAAAAATGGAGATGACGAAGTGGAATGGGGTATTAAAAGAGGCGGTGATAATTATTGGTAGTTAGGGCAATTAAAAAGACATAAACATCGTCACATGACAAACACATGTACAAGATAATGGCAAACAAATTGCATTATTCGTTCTCAGGGATGTATGGTGGTTAACGTTTATTAACGAAGGTATGTGTATGTCCTAACTCATTGGCACAAAAATGTATATTTAAATGATAACTATCTTATCTAATAATATATTTATACTTCTCTTAAAAATAACTTAACACAACCAAAAACTCCTTTGGAGGCCGTCATGTGTGGGCTAGTCATGGTCTCATCGGGCTTGTTAGTTCAGTCCAACCTAATTAAATGTTCATTTAACCATAAACTTAACTAAGCTTAATTGCTAATTAAATGTTCATTTAACGTCTCTTATAATTAATTCAAATATATAAACACAATACATATATATTATTCACGATTCTCGTGCTATATGTGTGTGACCTTAGGTCTCGTAAATAATGACCAATATAAGTTTGTATGTTTCGTCATGCACACACAATACCAACAAACTCCCACTTGTGCATGGTGACAACACTCATGAAACTTTTATAAGACTGTTGCGCCACTCTTACGAGTGTTTGTTTCAATAGCGTAAACGAACTTATCATTACTTGTTCAATAACAATAACTTTTGCAAAACATATTGTATGTCTAAACTTTATAGTATCTTCTTTGAACAAAATTGTGTGTGATGATAATACTTTTGAAATGGATAAAAAGCATATTTTTAATGAAATAGAGAATTTTATAATAGAATGTTAAAATAGTATTAAAAATTAAAAATGATTACCCTAATGAAAAGAAGCAACGCGTTCAATTTTTACTTCAACGCTACTTCAAATCGATGAGCCCGTCAAGGTATTTCGACTGTTTATATGACTCTAAACTTTATAACATATTATCGATTTTGACAAAATTTTCTTTTGAAAATAATTTTAAAACAGGTGGAGTTTACTATCAATACCAAAAGGTAGGAAAACAAGTTTGTCAAAATGATATCAAACGACTAACGACTACTGCAATGAAAGGTAGCAAAGAGTCAAAGACACTCAACTTTACTTCAATTCAAGTGAGCCCATCAATTACGACTTGATGTTCAAAAAGAAAAAAGGTATTACGACTTATTAAAAGAGCTTAAAATTACACAAAGCACATGGGCTAGATAATGAAAAATTTGATCGAATTGGGAGAATCCCATTATACTCAGCAAGATCATCATGGCCCAAATGGAGGAACTAAATAAAAGTACGAAATATCCCCAACAACCTTAGAAGAGCTTATTTTTTATTACTCCGTAATGTTTTTCCCTCTCTAACCATTAAAGCCCGAGTTGAGCAAAAGAATTTCATAAATGTTAAATCATTAATATGATTCCACAATCATATTAATATGATAGAAACAATCATAGTGCCCAAGCAAAAAGGAAAACAAAAAAGATAACGTTCGATTACATATTCAATTTAATAACGTGTTTACATAAACATATCCATTTCTCATTTTTCTATCTACATCACTTGAGATATTTGTGGGTGGTACCTCAGATAAACCTGGTTAATCGATGAAAACAGGAAAATCGAATTGAAAAGTAGACTAGGAGTGATGCTAGGTAAGAGATAGCTAAGAATTGAAAGAGAGTTAGTAAACGTGTTTTCACAAGAGGCTAAAATTTAGTCTCTCGTGAAGTCTTGAAATTAAAAGTGAGAGCGGTAAGGATTAGGATGGAGGGTATGGTTCCGCACCTTCTCTCTTTTCCTCTCAAATTTTACTATTTTTTTATTATTTATAATATTACTTAATTTAAACAACACCAAATATATAAAATTATGGACAATTAAATACATCTCCAACTTAAGATGTGACCATTCTACCCTTTTTATATTCATCTCAAATAAACCTCCAATCAATAAATACGTCAGTTTATCACATGAGATTAAAAACTATAGAACATTTATATAAAATAAAATAACATATTAATACCTGATGTTGGTCAAATAACCCAAATAGTATTGTGGTCATCTTTCACACCGAATTGAATGATATGAACTACAACTACTCACGTGAATGCATTTTCAATTTACCAGCCATGACCAGTTGGACTTTTTGGAATGGGCCCCTTTGGAATTCACAAAATAACGCTCGGGACTTAAGTCCCGCTAATGAAGAAAATTGCAATTTCCCGCATGGTGAGGTTATTTTTTTCCGCATGATAAATGTCTTTTCCCGCTAGTATTCCAGCATCACATCCTAGGCCCTTATATATGTGGCTCTAAAAGTGTGTTTTTGTTAAAGCTTTAAGAAACCACGTACTAAAAATCAAAGTTCAAATCATAATAAGATCATACAAGCCATTCAAAACTCAAGTTGCACAAATCGATTCCATTAAGCCAGATTGGTCAACCCAATGTACTCCAAAATAAACAAAAAAGAAATACTTAACTACCAACTGCCATTGTCATAACTCACAAGTCACAACTTCCAAATTGGCCAACCCAATAAAAAACCAAAAACAAAAACAAAGTGATGCATATACAACTACCAACTACCACTGTCACAACTCTTTGATAAATTGATACAATATATATATACTTATATACTGTTTTTCAACCTCACACAATTCGTGAAGATTCAATCGGTCTCTTATTTGTAGCCAAAATTACAGGAGGAAAAAAAGGGGAAGCTAACTGCGATTTAGAACAAAATCACCCAAATCAACAAGAAATGGCCACTGGATTAGCCTTCAGTGTTCTCGTAGGATGTATCACATCTAGCGACGTAGAGATATCAAGACGGCCATACCATCGGAATTGCAACTGCCCCCTTCACAAGATTAGTAGAAATTGCCCTCATGCGAGCCATACAACCAATACTTCATGCCGTATAGGACGTTCTTGGAGTGAAGGCTCTCCAATTACAATGAGGTCCTTAAGCGGTTATTTGCCTTCCTGTTCTTCTCCTCAACACATAGTAGAGAAAGTGCATGGTGATACAAGGTCTTCTTTTGGTTTATTAGAAAGTGATCAAGAAGTTTAGTTAAGTTGTTCATACATACAAGCTGGTTTGCATCTTTTCGTTAGACAACTAAATGCAGTTTGTTGTGTTGTATGTATACATCAAAACTCCTTACATAGAACATTGGTGTTAAATGTAACTAGAATCGTGTGGATTTCACAAAATAAAGAAAAACAATTTTTTTATTTATTTATAAAAAACTTCCCGTTGTATTTGAATTACTAATGAGAAAAGGTTAGATGTGCTGTTAATTAAGAACTTAACAAATGGTGTTTGCAAATAAAAATAACTAATTTTAACGTTCCGAAAATTCTTGAACGGTGCATACCGTTTATTAGTGAACAAGAATTACGAAATAATCAAGAAACATGCTATTAAAAATCGTGTGAATAGGTGCTAAACCACAATTTTCTGATCAAATATAGCAAATCTAGACCAGAAGACAGTACAAATATAAATACTCTTATGGCTTTCTATGTTTAGGTACATATAATCTAGCATATACATGTTCTCACGAAAGTTCCGCGCAACACTTATTATGGAATTTGGTTATAAGCACATGGTCGGTTAATATAAGGATTGCCACTGCCACATGCTCATTTTCTCACCTCTAATTTAATAAGGGTTTTTTAAAGTTAACTGGATCTATTCATGTTGATCCATGTGCATTATCTTGGAAGAAGATGGTGTCTCAGATATGATTGTACGAGTATAAGCGACTCCTAAACTTTACTTTCTTCATGTAAGATTCATGTATACACTGGCCAGCCGGGTTGTTACTTTGTTTGCAATGATCATTTTGCAAAAAGTCAAAACGATCATCTGGCGCCTCTTACCGTCTGGTCTCATGAGTATGAAGGAGGTAAATTATGTAACTTGATGATTAAAGAGACATGAGTACGTACATGATCTGAACATATGATCTATGTTTTACGTATGTTCCATGTCCCAAACATTGGGCTATCATCGTGGAGAATATTCTAAAAGATAATAAGAAGCCTATAGATATATAACTCCAACTCGACAAATCGTGTGATAATAGATGTTGCATTTTTTATATAGCTAATATATTCCCTTTTATATAACATTATTAATTAGAACTAGAGTTTTTAAGAAAGTTCAGTTTGTAACTTGGTTCCAAGATTTCTTGATAAATGCAAGTATATAACTACATGTTAGAAGGTTGCTTAGTTATGGTTCTAGGAGATAAAGGTTTGATTTGGATATAAGTTACGTTTGTTTGTTCTAGAAGAAATGATTGATATAGTTATCTTGTAATTTGCGTACTTGTGATTGTTGAAACAGATGGTCTTTTGTTTTGGAAAGCTCAAGCTTTGTTCTTAGCAGAACTAAATACTACGTAAAACCTAGCCGTTAAGTATATGATTATGAATTTTGAAGCATGGATATGATTAAAGCAAACTACTTCTATTCTATGGATTCCAAAAATAACGAAATGGTTTAATATTGTCGATCATTACTCGTAAAATTTCTTGGAGTTGCAATTATCCTATTGTCAACTATTAGTCTATTAACAAACAAGATACATAAATGTATGAGGCATCACATTTCACATAAAAACTTTGATGCTAGTAAAAGATTTCATTACATACTTGACCCATCTGACCCATCTGAGGTGTACGTGTAACAATATACATGCGCCTACGTTGTTGATCAGATAAATTTGGTTTGACTAAACATTTAACTTATAATCTGCTTATATCATGCATAAGCACGATAAGCTGTATTATAGAATTCTTTGAAACGAGACAGAACATAACTATTGAATGATAAACTTCAAGGTAACCAAAACTTTAGGTATAAATTAGGTATAGACTGCCTAAATTTAACTGATCCTGAATGTTAAATGTTTAGGGAGATTATATCCAAAGCAGTTCATATATTATATTTAGTAATGTCTTATATATAGATCATTTTCAAAGCAATATATAAAAGATAAAAGTTGAACTAACGAATGCGATCTAGCCAAGTGAACATCAACACTTAGTTACTTGGCCAAAATGGACAATCTAATTAGCTTCAAAATCGTAAGTATTAAATTATGAGATGATTAAATTGTTCCTAGCAAAGTGTCCAGGAAGTAGTTGTTATGTATCAGATGATATAATTGTTTATTATTTCAGGGTCGATCCATGTGTCGAAATTCATTTAGTTTTATCATTGGGATTTCTTTATGTATATTTATACGTATATTAACGAGCAATACACATATATCCCACGCGGTCAAAACCACTTGTACCACACTGATGTATCATTATGGTACCAATGATCCAAACAAAAGAAAGGTCATACACTTTTTAATTTATGTATTCAATACGTCGTAAACTTGACTCTCTAACAAACATAAGAAGGTTATACCAAAAGATTCTTCAGTACGGTTGGGAATTGAAGAATGACATACAACGTAATAAACAAATCCACCACCTTGGAAAATCCAACCTTAAACACCTAGGACAAGAAGCTTATTTAAACACCGATATGATAAGTCACCTACTCCAGCTCAATGCAATCGCAATACATCTTTTAACTCAATTAATATAAACATAACAAGTAGTTTATATAGAAAATTTCATTGATTACAAACTAAAACCTCAACTAACCGTATATTAGGCAAAATGGTCTGAAGCTGGACCTGAGTCTGACAGATATTTTCAATATCTAATGATTGCATATTACTCCCTTGTCTCAAAATATATTTTAGTTTTCATTTAAAAAAAAAAAATAATAATAGTCTCCTTATTGTCTCAATCAATCAAAAGAGAGTTTAATGAGTTATGATAATATTTGATTTGTTGAAAAGTGTACATTTTCCACTTTTATTAAATTATGTATTTTTATTTTGAGTAAAATAATTTTAAGACAGAAAGAATAATCAATTAATTTATAAGTTCCACTCCAAACACAACCTAAGTGTATAAATAGTTAGTGAGCATTACAGATATTTTCAATATCTAATGATTGCGTATTACTCAATCAAGTTTATTTTAAAAAAAAAATAGGGGTTTTAAGACGAATTAAAATAAAAGTTAATGATTATTTGGTAAAAGGAAATAAATATCTAGAGGGTGGTGACAATGACAAACGTATGTTGCAGTTTTTTTTTTCTTTGCCACAGCTTAAGTGTGTTGAGTGCGTGTTTCATATGTGTTGGACTACAAACCTCACCAAAAGCAAAATAGCAGCCTCCTCTTTTACTCAGAGCAAATACAAATTATAATATAAGTGCAAATTAAGATTTTTTATATTTATAAGTTCCAGAATTTGAATGTACACTTTCTTCGCAAGTTTGTTGTTTCACGTCTTAAATTCAATTTTTTACACTTATAAGTTTGTATTTTCATTTTACATTTAAGTGTTTGAACACTTCTATGTTATATGTTTTAGAAATACTAAAATGAGAAAATAATCCTTGTTTTATAGATGCATGCAATGGACCAAACTTTTGAACAAGAACAATGTAAGAAGTCAGCACGTAACATGCCAAAATAGCAATGTTCTAAAAGGCGTGAGGCGTGGCGTGGCGGCACAGCCACGCCTCAAACCTTATGCGCTTTTGCGAAGCCTTGGCGTTTCTTAAGGCGGCAATAAAATATTTATAAATTTATGTATTTATAATTTTATATCATTTTATAAGAGCAATTTCAAATACTAAAGCCCAAATCCCAAATAGCCAGGCCCAAATACGCGGCCCAAGTATGAATTAAGTTTTGAAATTACGAGGCCCAAGAAAGAAATAACCTAAATACTTGAAATTCAAGCCCAAATCCATAAATCCCCTAAATGCTTCTACAAATGGCGCCACGCCTTACCAAAAAGGCGCGCATTTGCACGCCTTTTCGCGCCTTATTCTATGCCTTTTTACACGACGCCTAGACCTCACACCTTGGTCCATTTCGTGACGCCGAGGCCACGCCTCGCGCCTTGGCGCGCCTTTGAACACTGCAAAATAGCAAGGTTGAATGAAGAATAATTTTAAGTAAATGACAAGTGCAACTAAAATGTCCTTTCTTAGATTAGCAATTTGTTATATGGTTTAGGGTGGTGGCAATCATGCCTCCATACTCTCTCATACTTCTCAACCCACCAATAATATCATTTTACCTCATTAATACTTTTTTCATACCTCACCATACTTTTTTAGTGGCAACCATGATTCCATACCTCACCATACTTTCATACCTCACCATCCTTCCCAACGGTCCAATTCATAAATGAAATTCTTC
Organism: Artemisia annua; assembly: GCA_014162995.1. NCBI lineage: Eukaryota > Viridiplantae > Streptophyta > Magnoliopsida > Asterales > Asteraceae > Artemisia > Artemisia annua. Next base: position 10,970 of record LBNU01007233.1, read on the forward strand.
CATGCCGTTGAGGCAAATATTGCCGCTCCCTTCCATACCTACACCATACCGCATGGGTGGCAATGGTATTCACCGGCGGTATGGATCCAAACCGCATGCATACCGAGACCATTGCCACTACCCTTAGGCCAGTTTACAAAAACTAAGTCCAATTGATTATACAATACCAACCATACATTTTGTTAATACGTCGACACACTCATTAGTCAACCTCGAGAAAAATTTATATCAGAGTTAATTGCATAAATCGTCCCTGAACTTTGGCCAGATTGCATGTTTTGTCCCAACCATTTCGAAAGTGCAAAAACCGTCCCTCTGGGAAACCTTTGAGCAAATTTTGGTCCCTGGTTTTAACCGGCGTTAAGTGGATTTCGTTAGAATTTACACGTTAGCCCCTTTGGCTCGCCACAGTTGCAGTGTCCATCCTTTAACTAACGGCCGTTTATAATTTTATATTTTCGATTTCTTTAAAGCTTTTTAATTTTTATATATATGTTTTTATAAAAAAAATGCATATTTTATATACATTTTTATACTCTTTTATATACGCATTTATATATGTTTTTAAATACATTTTTAAATAGTTTTTATATACGTTATTATAAAAAAGTTCTTATATACTTATTTATAAGTTTTTATATACGCTTTTGTATACAATTTTCTTTTATATATATACGTTATTACAAAACGTTCTTATATACGTTTTTATACATTTTTTATATACGTTATTACAAAAACGTTCTTATCATACGTTTTTATACGCGTTATTATATACTTTTTTTATATGTTTTTATATAAGTTTTTTTATACATTTTTTCAGTTTTTGTATATGTTATTATAGACATTTTTGTATGCGTTTTTATATACATTTTTTATATGTTTTTAAATACGTTATTATATACTTTTTTGTACGTTTTATACAAGTTTTGTATAGTTTTTATATACTTTTTATATATGTTTTTATATACGTTACTACAAAAACGTTCTTATACACAATTTTATATAAATTTTTTTATATGTTATTATATACTTTTTATATACGTCTTTGTATACGTTATTATAGACGTTTTTGTATACATTATTATAGACGTTTTTTATACGTTATTATATACTTTTTATATGCATTATTATATACAATTTTTATACGTTTTTATATAAGTTTTTGTATACATTTGTAAATATGTTTTTATATACTTTTTATACACATTATATACTTTTTACAACGTATACAAAAAGGTATATAATAACGTATATAAGATAGTTTTTGTAATAATGTATATAAAAACACATTTAAAAATTATATAAAGATGTATACAAAAACGTATACAAAAAGGTATATAATAACGTATACAAAAATGTATACAAAACTTGTATAAAAACGTATAAAAGGTATATAATTACGTATACAAAAACGTATATAATAACGTATATAAAGACGTATATAAAAAGTATATAATAACGTGTATAAAAATGTATATAAAAGTGTGTATAAGAACGTTATTGTAGTATCGTACATAAAAACCTATACAAAAACGTATATAAAAACGTATACAAAACTTGCATAAAAACGTACAAAAAGTGTATAATAACGTATTTAAAACATATAAAAAAACTCATACGAAAATGTCTATAATAACATATACAAAAAATGTATACAAAAACTTATATAAAAACGTATAAAAAAAGTATATAATAACGTGTATAAAAACGCATGATAAGAATGTTTTTGTAATAACGTATATAAAAAAATGTATAAAAATGTATATAAGAACGCTTTTGTAATAACGTCTATAACAAAGAAAAACGTACACAAAAGCGTATATAAAAATGTATAAATAAGTATATAAGAACATTTTTGTAATACCGTATATAAAAACGTATATAAAAAGTATTTAAAAACTATTTAAAAACGTATACAAAAACGTATTTAAAAACATATATAAATACGCATATAAAAGAGTATAAAAACGTATATAAAACGTATATTTTTTTTTTATAAAAACATATATATATAAATAAAAAAACTTTAAAGAAATCGAAAATATAAAGTTATAAACGGTCGTTTGTTAAAGGACGGACGCTGCAACTGTCGCGAGCCAAAGGGGCTAACGTGTAAATTCAAACGAAATCCACTTAACGCCGGTTAAAACAAGAGACCAAAATTTGCTCAAAGGTTTCCCACAGGGACGGTTTCTGCACTTTCGAAATGGTTGGGACGAAACATGCAATCTGGCCAAAGTTCAGGGATGATTTATGCAATTAACTCTTTATATCATCTTAATTATCATTTTATTTTCTACCTTCTCATTTCAGAGTAAACTAGCAGGGTCCCCGCGCGTTGCAGCTGCGGGTATCCTGAAATAAAATTTTCCGGTGAATCATATATTTTAGTTTATTTTGTTCTTTTTGACAATAAATTTACGGATATCAAAATTTTCGTTTAGCTCGTGTCCGTTCGGGCTCGAGCCCGTTGGCTCGTGTCCGTTCAGGCTCGAGCCCGTTTGGCCCGTGCCCGTTCGGGCTCGAGCCCATTTGGCCCGTTGCTCGTTCGGGCTTGAATATTTATTTTATTATTTTTATTAGTAACATTTAATGCGGGAATTGTGTTTAAGTTGGTTGTACAATATGCTTGATTATTTGTATTTCTTATGTAGGGGGTGTTTTAATAAGTGGATTAATTGTATTTATTGACCAGTTAATTAATGGTATTTAATGTATATAATGTTTAATTTATTGTATTTAATGTTAGTGTTAATTGTATGTTAGAATTAAAAAGTAGTGTGTACTTTAAGCTTCTAAACTTGTAAATGTCTAATTATATTCATTTATGGTATTAATTGTGTTTGATGTGTTTGAATAACTTGTACTTTAAGCTTCTAAACTTGTAAGGCTTAAAATTAAGTATACTAATTATAGAAGTCCTTTATGCATTATAAGATGGTATAGATATTCAACACACAAATAGATGTTCTTAAATCTCAACACACAAACACTCTCTGAACTTACCGAAATCTTTCGTATGAGCTTAAAGTTTAGTTTATAAAGTATCAAAAGTAATCTATTATAAACAAGTCCACTAACATTAAAAAATGCATGGGTATCTGAATCTGATGCTTAATTTTGCTATATGCATTTCTACTTTCTTCGAGGAATGTCCAATTGCATGATTTAAATTGTTGATACTAAATCTATAATATCATTTCACAAATTAGCGATTTAGCAATAAAATTTATTTGTACATAGTGATTGACATAAAATCAAATAAATCAAAGAGTCAGTTTTTGCACTTGCCAAGGTTTCCTGGAAGCAGTCTCCCTACTCTCAGGTTTTTTCTGGGGTAGGGGTAGGATCTGTCTACATTTTACCTCCCTCATACCTCGCTCTCACGGGATTGAGTATGTTGTTGTTGTTGATTGACATAAAATCAAAGAGTCAATTTTTATTTCAACGGTTGAAAAATGGCACTTTTTAGCAATCTAAATCACCAACAACACAACTCGTGTTTCTACTGATGCAAAAGAGGTGAGAAAATTCACAAATTTTCGTACCTTAACTAATCACAATTCCCTCATGATTACGTTTACAGAAAGTACTAGGGGTAGTAAACGTGTTGGGTTTAGATTGGTGAGTCAGAGGACCTTAACCCGGACAAGATCTTGTGGTAAGGCACATAATCTCCCCACAAGATGTCTAGTTTTTAAACCTTACTATGGAGACATTTATGTTTGGAAAGAAAAATGGAAGAAAATGATCACGTGGATACCTTAGTCTAGCCACGTACATCTAAGTCAAAGCTCACCTTTTAAAGATAGCTTGAACAAGATAAACGTCATATGATTACCCGTTTACTATGTCAACCCAACCTGTTTACACATTTTGAGCTCTACATATTTTGTTAGACTACATAATCCCCCATAAGAGATATTGTATTATTGATACGGTATTTATAATGCAATTACATATAACTTACTAGAAACCCTAAAATCCTTAACGGACCCATAGCCCACAACCGGGCTCAGGCCATCTACGTCTAATATATTTAACCTGTTTATCTAAAACTGTTACATGGCTTACATGCTAAATGAGTTGGGAAGTCGGCTTGTCTAACCTATTTAACAAGTTATAAATTGAACTTTTGATTTAACAAAATATTTACATTGACAGCAGAGCCAACTCATTTAACTCCGTTTTAATATATTGGTATTAAGTTATGTTTTATTTTAAGTTAAAATATATTACCTCATAAGCTATAACTTTTTTTTTCTTTAAGAGTGTTTGATACGGACACTTATAGGCGTATGTTATAGACTTTTTTTTTTGCCTATGACGACGCTATGCACACCAGCCCTCGTGCCATAAGGCGCCGCCAAGGTAACGACGACCGTAATGGAATATTCCATAGCATTCGCTTCTGAAAGAATTTGAACTAATTGCCGTCGTTTCAGTGAGTTACAGGGCTTCCCCTCAGCTCAATATTTTTGGTTCTTGAGAATGGTCGCCACCTCTCCCAGGACCGGAATTATTATCCCCGCCTGATGTTTTTCTTTGAGGTAAAATATATATTAAATGAAATGAAAGTGTTTTTTGTTTTTGTATTAATTATATGAATGTTATATTTAAAAGAAAAGATAAAAATACAAACCCAAACCGCACAAAATATCTTCTTTTGTGATTAAAGTGAATACAAGAGAAAAGAAAAAAAAAATGTAAAAAAAATCTTGGCCGTCGAATAAAACATTTACTAAAAAAAGTAAAATAAACACAACCAAAATCCTAGCACGTATAGACTACCTCCTTTACATAGTCAACACGTAGTCTCTCTCCATGACTATATAAAACCCTACCACCCCGTAACCACATTCACCTTTCTCCTTCAAGATCTTTCCAGATCTCAAAAGCGAGACTGCGTGTATAAAAAAAAACCATTCCATTCTCTCCAAACAACATCAATGGCATCTGCAGGAGGAGAAGGCTTATTCGGAAACGTATTCGGTGGATGTATTTCATGCGAGGAGTTATCCATCCAGAGAAGACCATATCATCGTAACTGCAACTGTGCGTTACATAAAAAGTCGAATGAAAATCATTGTTCTCATGCGAATAATGTTCCCAAGGTTTCGTATAAGATTAGACGGTCGTGGAGTGAAGGCTGTCTTGTTGCCATGACGTCATCAGCGGCGGCTGTGACGTCACCCTCACCTGGATCTTCTCCATCTCCGGATGTGAAGGGTTTGCCTCCGAGGTTGCCGAGACGTGGATCGACTCATCAGTTGAATCATCATCATTAGGTTTTTGATTTGTGTTAGGTGTTTTGGTTGGATTGATGTGATAGTTGGGGAAAAAAAATATTTTATCGAATCGAATTGGATCCATGTACATCTTTTTTAATCATTTTTATTAGTTTATGGAATTTTCTGTTAGTGATATTAATTTTATGAATTTGTTCATTTTTGTTTTAACATCTTTGATGGTGTAGATTTGTCATGCTTTTGTGCTATCAATTGAGAAATTTATTCATTTCTGCTAGTTAACGTTTTAGATTGAACATTTTCGTTATGTTAATTAGCACCTTTAAATGATAAAATCTGATTTACGCAAAAATCCAATAAGCAAAATGATCAAAATATACAGAAGAAAACTTGAACCTCAATTTTCATCTACTTTAATGGAAGGGAGTTTGCTTTGTTTATTCCAAACTTGTGTGGAAAACTGTTTTAAGCCAAAAACAAGCTAAAGCATTACTACTTTTGTACTTATTAGGTTTATTGATATTTTTTTTTTATGTGTATACTTGACTTTATTTTATTTTCAATTTTGAGCTACAATTGTTTTTGCTAAATACTTGTATACAACTGTTGCAAGAAATATTTTTTGTACAGCTAACTGCACGGTGCTACCAACCAAGATCATTAATTAAACATATTGATTTTTCTCTTGCTGATGTTTATTCTTTTTTTCAATATATTTCAACATAATATTATTTAATGCTAAAAAGCGAAAAGGGTGTAAGGCGAATAACGTGAAGTTGTGTTTTCATACAAAAAGAGTTTGGTCCAATACAGCCTATACCACCTCGACTTCTCCGCGTCTTTTGGCTGTGTATGCCTGTAGTCACACTTTTTCTTAAATTATTATGTTTTCTTTCATGTACTCAATTTATGAAAATTAAGTATCAAAATATTTACTGTATTAAATCATGTACTCAATTTATGAAGATTAAGTATCAAAATATTTACTGTATTAAATAATATTTAAATTTCAACTAGATCAGTTGGTTCAAAGAACATCTATTTAACACCGATATAAAGAAAAGCCTAAAACAAGCGGATCTGGTCGGTTAGTTGGATTTGCTGGTAACTAAACCTGATTGTAAATTGCAAAGAGAGGCGTTACATTTACGTTTGTTCTTTGTCAAACAAGTTTCGTACTAAAATGATGATCGACGTCTTTTTGTATATTGTCTAACTATCTACTAAGGTTGTTTACTAAATTAAGTGGTTGAAACATGGTTGTTAAGATCTCGATCCTGATCTTAGAATTTTACGATACTCCAAAGCAAAAACGATCTCGATCCGACGTAAGATCTTAGCGAGATATAATGTTAATAAGATCCCGATTTTAAAAATAGGATCTTAAGATCTCGATCGTAACGATCTTACTTTTCTCGAACCACAAGCTAAAAAACTACAAATTTATGTATTAAGTTTTATAGAATATGAAAATAAAAAGGCTAATTGTATTAAACACTTTATAATCATAATTTTGACATACATTTTCATAATATATGATATATAATAATATGTAGATTTGCATAATTTTACAATGCCTATTAAGAAAATGACACTATAATAGCATCTTAAGATCCTGATCTGATTTTGCGATCACGATCTTGTAAAGACGAAAACGATCTTAGGTGGGATCTCAATCTTAAAAACCTTGGTTTGGAGGGATGTATATTTTAGCCACTTAATTGAGGGAGAGCAGTTTTTGTAGATACTCCCAATAAGAAAAAATAAAAGTTTTGACCCACTTACTAAGTGGAAAAGAAACACCAAGTGTAGCAAGGCAAATTTCGAGTCCTTAGCCTATGTGGCATCATCGCCTCATCGGACGTGCCCCACCTTACTACACAACTCACACACAGACGCATCCCACAAGGATAATTTTGTTGAATCAGTCGCAAAAGTGACCGACTTAAAAAAAAAAAAAAAAAAAAAAAAAAGAGTGTGTGTGGGTTTTTTATTTTTATTTTTAAATAATTTTTTGAGGTATATTTTCGTAGTGCTTTTGCCCTCATTATTACACCAAGTTGATTATTAAATAGTATATGAAATAGAAACTTGAGGTGGCTAAAAAGATGTCAGTCTTGGTGTTTCTTAAATTAAGCGGTATGGAGAGATATCTATTTTTTTTTCCCTCTAGATTAGGAGGCTTATAAATATATATGAGGTACACATTTATTTGAGCCACCTATTTGGGAGGACACTATAATTCTTGCTTTGAGAATATAGACCAACTAATAAAAATAATGGAGCCTGCTTAAAAAAGAAATAATATTAAATAGGTTTGTGAGAAGAGGAAAAAAAATAATAAAAAATAATAAATAACGGGTGTCTTCATTAAAATGAAACAAATTTTTGAGCTCACTTAATAAGTAAAAAAAAAAATAAAAAAAAAATAAATAAAATAAAAATAAAAAAAATCACTTCTCAACCTTATACGGGTAAACACGTAGATTAACTTTTCGGTACATGTAAAACATTTATTTTTCAAAACCAACTTGTAAATTATTCAATAATACTTTTCTTCTTTGTCACTTACACAAATTCACGAGATTTTGGCTTAAAAGCTATACAATAGGAATTGCAAAGATAACATCAACATGTTAAAGCAATACAAAAGGTTAATGTTATATGTACTGTCAACTAACCTTGCAAAAATCGGAAATTGATAGTTGGTCGATTGATCCTTTTATAGGTTGTAATCAGTCTAGGCGAGATTAGTCAGATTAGCGCATCCGGCAAATTTTATGTATTTCCGGAGAGTTTTTAAGTATTTTCGGCTAGATTTTTCTTATAAAACGACTTGTAATAGATATAAATAATAACTATAAGTGATTAAAACAAGTTTACAATGAGTTTTGGGTATTGTTGAGAATTATATTTATTGATTTGATGATACAAAACAAGAAGAATGAAAAATGAAGGGTTTAAAGTGACAAGATGGGAAACTACAAAAAGATGGAGGATTTGGAAGATTCTAGAAGAATATTTAGTTTCCTAATTGTATTATGATTCCTCTTGTAAACCTTAGATGTCTCTAGTATATAAAGAGACATAGGGTCATTAGTTTTATTAAGTACGTACAAGATGTAAACATCAAAGGTGTGTGTGTGTGGGAACCTAGGCGTAGGGATTTGGGAAACGCCTAGGGTTTAGTTAGAGTTAGTTGGTTAGTCAGCCTCAAGGTCGTTCTACCTTGATCAAGTAGAATTGGGGTTGTAGATGTTTGTATGTTAGAGATGATAATGAAAAACCTTGTTGATAACATTGATGTTCTTATTTATTATTCCGCTGCATGTTATTCAATGTTATTGTTCCTAGATAATTAAAGGTTTAACAACCTAGCCCGTAACGATCAAGTATGCTGGGTTCTACATGTGGTATCAGAGCCTGGGGCTCTCGATATCTAGGAATTGATTACAAGGTTTTATTATAGTCGAAGAGAAGCAGATTTGAAGAAAAAGGTATAATCGTTTTTGAAAAGTATTCAATTTTTAAGGCTTCGTATTCTATTCTGCTGCTGTAATAAATTGGCTTGGCGACAAAAATTTTATAATTTGTTGGTGCTACGAAACTGATTTGGAGTTGCTATAAAGATTCGATAAAAGTGTCTGATTGTCGCAAGTAGTATACTGGGTACATATTGGATCGGTGGATATTAATTACTCTTACTGGTTTGTCGATTCACACAATTTCATTGGTCAAAACCTTATTAGTGGGTCGGTTATTATTACAAGGCAGTAACGTGGATTAAATTCAGTGCAAGTGTTTCGTAGATGTTGTGGTAAAAGCAACTAAAATAACAAGGAGGTCTGATGCAATTTATTGAAGTTGGTCGATTGTACATAGGTCGCTTTTCATATCTGATTGGTCTATTAATGAATCAGTACACGTGATTGCCTGGTGGGGTTCGATTGAGAAGGGTTGTCGCATGATACTATTAATATGATTGGTGATTTGATTTGCATACGCATTATCTAAACCTCGTACTTAAATTAATAATTGTATCATCAGTGGGTCAATAAAAATTCGATTGAGGGACTGGTTTGTCGTGTTTGAGGTTAATAAATGGGTGATAAAAACGACTGCTGATTTGTAGAATTTTTCATTAAACGATGTGATGATATTATTTTAGTTGTGGGATCCTCGTACTATTTTGGATGTAGCTGGTGCAGTAAATTATCGTATTAATTGTCATTGAACTTGATGTGGTGACAAAGTGCTGCTCGGTATTTATTCTACTGCTCTAACGTATTGCTGCATATATTTTTCAAAGTACTGCTAGCTGCTCCAAAGTACTGATATCAAAGTACTGCTGCTCGAATGAAAGTACTGTTGCGCTTAAAGGTAAAATTCATACTGTTGCTACTTGTTTTTAAAGTACTGGTCCATTATTTGAAAGTACTGCTCGTTGGATTTTCGAAGTACTGCTCGTTTATTGAAAGTAATGCCCGTTCATTGAAAGTACTGTTGCGTTAGTTCAAAGTACTGCTACAAGTCTTATTGGTGATCATGATTTACGAGCAGTGAGGGGAAGTACATATGATTGATTAAAGATTGATTTTGGTTTACACACACAGAAGGTTCTTTGGTACACACACAGAGGAATAAGTTTTGTTCTTAAAGGTTTTAAAAGGCTCGTATTTGGTTCTTATGGATTAATTGATTACGAAGAAGGTTGAATATCACTTATTTGAAGTTGTAGTTGAGTTTCACAGGTTTGTGTTCTTATCATATAGCTTGATGAATCTAGCAATGTGTGATTTTTCTTATGATGCTCTATGCACACATTTGCTATCACTTAAAGGAGTTACATTGTAGTGCTCAGTGTCTCATATTAGTTGAGGATTTTGTCAAGGGATTGCGGTCTACTTATATTTATGGCTTGGTATGAGTATGGAGTTCCGTGGATAGTAAACGATTTAAGACACAAGTTTGGGAAATTCTACTTCTTCAACAAATTCATTATACTCGGTTTTCTTCACAAGTGATCATTACAAGGAGCTTACAGATTTGAAGAATCATGAAGATGGTTAGCACATTGATTTCAGGGGAAGTATTTTATCATGTGTGTTAATCATTTGATGTTCATGCACCACTCAAGGGGAAGTTGTTGACTCTTACTACTGTTGATTAGTATTACTACTGATGGTTTTGATTTCTATTGTTTCAAGTTCATTTATAGTTGCGGAAAACTTCATGGAGGGTAATTTGAGACATTGGAAGGATGAATTGGATGTGTGGTATTAGTCCGTGGTGGAAAAGATCATATTTCATATGTTCCCTATTTGTTGATAACAAAAAGGGGAAGAGATGTTGAAGAGATGTTCGAGTGGCATAGCATAACTTAAGAGGAAGACAAGATTGTTTCATTCAGGGCGA
>LBNU01007233.1:26906-41313 GCA_014162995.1 Artemisia annua
TTTAATTAGAAAAACCAAAAAGAAATTAGAATAGTTGTTAATTTTTAATCTGATTTTCATTTTTATAATTTTTCTAGCTTTGTCACATTATTTAGAATCTGTAAAAATTAATTTTATAATTTTCCTTTTTAATTTTCTCATTTTTCTCTTTTAAATAGTTTAATTAGGTTTTAAATATTAATTAAGTTTTTAATTTATAAAAAATCCACAAAAAGACAAAAACATTTCTTTTTAATTTTTATAAATACTTTAAGTCATTTTAGGTTTTTAGAAAATAATTTTGTAATTTTCTAAGTTAAATTTGTAATAGAAATCTTTTAGAATTAGTTTAAATAGATTTTAATTAAATTAAAATAGTTTATATTAAATAATTAATATTAAATTAATATAATATTAATAAAATATTTTCTTTTAAGATTTTATTTTTCTTTAATATTATAAGTTTCAAAATTTTCATTTTACACCCTTTAAGTTTGGAACTTGTCATTTTTAGCCCCTGTAGTATTAGAAGTTGTCACTTTTAGTCCCTGTACTTTAATTAATTGCATTTTGTGTCATAAATTTGTCATATCTGTTCTTGTGCATTTTCATTTTAAATTCCAAGCAATCATTAGTGTAAAAACCAATAAAATCTTAATCTGGTTACTATTCCCAAGTCACTTATTCCCAAAACGTTTTTCAAACACAATTTCAGCCTCGTTGGGACTTTAACGACCCGGGGAAACACTATACTCTCCAGGATTTCATTGCACCTTGTCTCAAGCTTTCAGGGTTTATTTGTTACGGTTAGCCATTCACAAGTGGCTAGCTTGTGTGGCAATACCTGTTGGTTCTGAGACGAGTCATTACCCTTGGTGGCCAACTGAGCTAGCCTAGTTGGTTTCCTCATGAAAGTGATTGATTGATGATTTCAAAACTATTTCCTCTATCCTAAAATAATAAAAATTGATTTGCACACTTTCTCTTTCGATTGAGACACTCTAAATACCGCATCAGACAACTGTATCATATTTACATCATTCTTTAATAGCTTATACGGTGAGTGTGCAAATAAATAAGTGGAGTGTGCAAATCACCTCCCTAAAATGATTGATCATTTTTTATTTGAACGAATGAAGAGACTTAAGTGTGTAAAGATGATATTTGATTGATAAAAATTATAGCTAGTGAAAATTTCTAAAATTTTATGCATTTTAAAAATAGACAATTATTTTAAGACAGACAGGCAATGTTTGGCACGGAGCTTTTTGGGGCGATGAGCGGTGAGCAATAAGCTTTTAAAGAGCGATGAGCTTTGCTATTTTTAAGAAAGCTCATTTTTCCAATGCTTATTTAAGAAGCTGTGAGCGGTGAGCTGTGGCTACTGCTTACAGCTTACTGCTCACAGTTCACTGGCTCACTGCTACTTCTACCAAACACACCCATAGAGTAGATAATACTCCCTCCGTCCCAATTTTATTTTCCACGTTTCCTTTTTGGGATGTCCCAATTTAATTGTCCGTTACTAAAAATAGATAGGGAAGTTTAACCAAGTTTACTATATTACCCTTGTTTAAATTATTATTACATACCTTAAAGAAAATTTAATTAATTATCTAAGGGCAAAATTGTCATTCTGCCAAAAAGTAAGAAAGAGAAAGCTGTAATAAATGTACTTTTCTTAAATTGTGTGTTTTTTGTCGGGGGACAATAATTTTGGGACGGAGGGAGTATCATATTCCTTATGTTCCAAGATACATATTCACATTCATATCTTAATTTAAAATTCACTTTTAAACCATAACAAATTAAAACACTTCTACGATAAAAGTAAAAGATTTATTTGTAATTCACTAAAACTGTATGACATTATCAAAATGAGAATATATTAGCTACAATTTGTTGTAGCTAATTAGCTACAATTTTAGGCTAAAACTGTCGGTCCCTGAGTCTTTTTGTGGGTCCTTGAATCCTATTCTGTGAGTCCCTGAGTCATTTTGTGTGTATTTTTTATGGGGATTGTAGCCAATTGGCTACAATAATTGTAGCCAAGATATCCCCTGTCAAAATTTACATTTATTTTGACACTAAAATAACACTCTTTCTAAACCTTAAATTTTTTGATATACACATCCTAGCTATATCCGCATCCCAAGCCTTATTACCTAACAGTTATTCCTGTAAAGACTCCAAACTCTGATGGCATCTCTTTCAGGTAAAAAAGTATTTTAGTTTTGTATGGACAAAATGGAAAGGAAATCTTGTCTGTCTGTCTGTGGTTACTTTTCCCAAGACTTTGACCATTCTTTCCACCCATGGGCAGTGTGCTCACATGGACACAACTACTACTCTTACAATTTACACCACCTTATCATCTATCACTTCGTTTCACTTTATACCAATGTTAGTATTCCATTCAACTATTTGACCAACAACGTGTACAAGCAAATACAATCATTCAAGGATTTGAAGATGACAATTAATCTTCTCTAGGAGCAAGGGGTATGGAGGCGCCATCGGTGGCATTTTTACCACCAGCCCAAAATTCTAGATGGCGCACCATACTGTGGGTGGCGCCACAGTCGCTCGCGCCGTGGTGGCCAGCCCACGCGGTGACTACTTTTTTTTTTAACATTTTTTTATTATTATTATTTTTTTTTTTTGAATTTGAACGTTGTGCAACTGCTACATGGCAAAAAAAAAAGAAAAAAAAGAAGACATATTTTTCAATTTCCCACTCTATCAAAATCTATAAAAACCTATTTCAATCCTCATTTTTCACACAACTCTTCCAATTTCCAACTTTCTTTAAATCATGAATCCAAATAATCCCAACGACCCTAATTACGAGCCTTATGATGTTTTTTTTTAATGACGATCGAGAGCGATATCTTAAAGGTTACTTGGCGTATGAACAATTTGTATCTTTGTATGATCAAGAAGCCGGGGGATCGCGATCGGGTGAAAAGAGAACGAGGACATACATACCACGTGAACGAGAAGAGGCGGAGCAACGTTTAATCGACGACTATTTTGGCGACGATGAGACTGATCCTAAATATCCCGAAGAGAAATTTAGGCGAAGGTATCGTATGAGTTCTAGACTTTTTAATAAAATTCTCAACGATATTTTAAGTTATGATGTTCATCCTCTTCCTGAGTACTTTAGTTTTTTTAGACAAAGTTACGATGTTGTCGGTCGTGCAAGTATTGGTATTGTTTTGAAGTGCACATCCGTCATCCGCCAATTGGCGTACCTGATACATTTGATGAGTACTTGCAAATTGGTGAACGTTGTTCACAACAATGTTTAGAGAAGTTTACTAAATGCATACATGTTTATACAATGAAAAGTATTTAAGAATGCTCACTTCAAATGACGTTGAAAAAAATATATGCATTGCATGAAGAAAAACATAGACTCCAGGGAATGCTCGGGAGTATTGATTGTATGCATTGGCATTGGAAAAATTGTCCAAAGGCCTTACAAGCTCAATTTAAAAAGACGTGATCATAAATACCCAACTCTTATGTTAGAAGCGGTTGCGGATCAAAAATTATGGATTTGGCATGCATATTTTGGGGTTCCGGGGTCAAATAATGATCTTAATGTGTTATATGGTTCCCCGTTATTTGATGATGAACTCGCCGGTAAAGCCCAGGAAAGTCCGTTTGTAGTAAACGGACATACATATAAGAAATGTTACTATTTAGCCGACGACATTTATCCGGCATGGTCCGTGTTTGTGAAAACGTTTAGTGATGCAAGGACTGAAAAATATTTGAACTTCAAAAGGGTTCAAGAAAGTGCTAGAAAAGATATTGAACGAGCTTTCGGAGTTTTACAAGGTCGTTGGGGAATTATACGACAACCCGCACGTGCTTGGCATATCAACACCTTAAAACTAATAATGTATTGTTGTATATGTTACACAACATAATTTTGTGTATGTTTTATTTTATTAAAAAAATAAAAAAATTGGACGACGGCACCACATTTTCTGGTGCCAAGGGTTACGGCCAGAATGTGGTGTCATGGAATTTCTGGTGCCGCGAAGATTTTTGCTGACGTGACAGCACTTTTTCCCCACGGCACCAAGCCCACGGCACAAGCGTACCCAATGCTCTAAGGAACTAACGTGTGTTAAAAAGCATAGGATCTGTTTTAAAAGACTATAGTTGAGCATATGTGTTTACAAGACCTAAAGCTACAACACATTATTAGCGAAATAAAAATAAAAATAAGGCTCATGTCTAAGTCTATCGCTATATGATTACCCAGTGCCCACTCCTTATCTTGTTCACTTTGGTTTCTTATCTCTGCCTTTTGGTTTGATGATATGCTTATTAAGTTGAATAATAACGTTTTGGAAAATGCTAACGAAAGCTCTAAGGGCTGTTGATAACAACAAAATTTTCAAAAATTCTCCACATATTCAGAAACATGCTCCACATTTTTCGCTAATAAGACCAATGGGAAGAGTGAATTAAATTTGTATGTGCGAAATAATAGGAAGTTGTTATTAATTTTGGATGATTTTAAATGATTTTCTTTGGACATTGTGAAATGTGTTAACATGAATTTCGGAAATTTGGTGGTAACAACAACCCTAAAGACTGTTGTTAGCAAAACCCGTAAGTTTTATAAACAAATTCTCATTTTGATGAATGCCATTTAACGCAAGAGAACCTACTTTAAGTTTCAAAACTAATCATGGTTTCCGATATTTAAGTTTACTAATTCACAGAGTTTCAGCCCGTCGACACACATGCACATAAAAACAAACCAAGCAAAACCTTCCCCTTCTAAATAAGGCTGGTGTGGTCACATCATGGTTGTTTGCGCCATGCACGATTTATACTTGAGACTTTCTACATTTTTATATTATGGTAGTCAAAAGTCTTAATGGTTTACCAAAGGTAAATGCAGTCTCAAGAGCTTCACAGTCCATGAACAAGTCAACTTCTACTCAAGCTGCCCAACTCAAGAACAAGCAACAAAGGAATAGGCAAAATATAATGAAGACTTGTAATAGTTTCTAATTTTAGTAATGTTTGAAAGTCAATTTGGAAAGTCAAAGTTAGTTGTTAGCTTAGTCAAACTTCACCCTGTATATAAAAAATATGTACTTGTCTCATTTCACTTTGTAACAATTAACTATGAAGAATTGAATTAATCATTTCCCTCTCTCTCAAATTCAACTGTCATTAAGTCTTTTACCACTAAGTTAATCATGAGTGGTTGGTTAGAGCGCTTGGTATGTTAACGTGAATCGAGCGTTATGGCCTACGTGGCATTGATGTTAACTTGAGTTATGCCCGAGTTATGACACCGGGTGTACAAGTTATGGTGGGGCGTTGCCTTTTGCGTTAACGTATTAACGCTACGTTAGAAGCATATTAAATTAAAAAAAAAATAAAAAATTACAAAACAGGTCCCTCAATTAAAACAGTAAGNAGCTGATGTGGCGCTAACGTGGCGCTGAGTTATGGGATAACTTGAGTTATGACATCCTTGGCTCTTAGTGTCATACTTTCTTTTAGACGTGTTAACCTGTTTTTCCACATAGTTATGATATAATACATAAAATGAGGGTGTGACTGGTTAGTAGTGGGGAAAGGGAAAGAGAAAGGGAATGCAAAGGAATGGGTGATGATGGGTTATCAATCTCTTACCCCCTCAATTTACTCTATAATGGTCCGTTACCAATTACCAATTACCAATTACCAAGTAATCATTATATTACTTAGCTACAACCAAGCGTCTTTAATCATTACCTTTCCCATTCCCCCCAACCTAACCCCCCAACCAAACACCCCTGAGTATTAGGTTTACCAGACCCAACATATAAGCCAATTATGTATATGGATATTGATCTGACATGCCGACGATTAATCAACTTGTTTGAAATACAAGACAACAATTGAAAATGTTATATTTATGGCATGTTTGGCAAGAGCTTTTTGAGGAGCTATTAGCTTTTTGTTACAAAAATACTCTCCTTTAAAATAAGTAGCTCCATTTGGATACATCAACTTCAAGCTTTTATTTTAAACAAATAGCTCATAAATGAAAATCTGACTCATGAAGCTTTTTAAACATGCTGTTAAAATTTAAATTACTGATATACCCTCCAAACATTTATTTACAATTATAAATATATTCTTTTATGTCAGTTTACATCTTAGAATCACATTTAACAACTAACTTACCAAACCCTTTTATTGAAAAAAAGATACAGCTTGTAGCTCATGTTAATAGCTTTGCAGTTTACAGCTTAGCTTACAGTTAACAACTTACAGCATATAGCTTGCTGCTAGTTTTGCCAAGCATACTTTATTATTTGATCAATGATAATTGGCCCGGGTCCAATATACAAGTCAATAAGAATGGGCCTTAAATCGATAATATAATTGGGTCCATAAGTGTGCAGATGTACAGAATGCAAAAGCACTATCGTTGAGTTTTTTCCAATTTGGCTATTAAGAAATTGTTACTTCGTAATTATCTATTTATATAATTCCCATTAAGTACGGCGCCGTATTGCGTCCCCCCATTTTCCCGCGCTCCCATTTTCCCGCCAAAAACGCTGGCCCATGTTTTTAGCCTGTTTTCTTAGGCCTTCTAATCCAATCCAATGTTTTGTGTATAATCTAAAATGTTATTAGTTAGAGAACGGGGCATTGAATATTCCACCATTTTCCAGACTCTTCCATCATCCTTACCTAAACACACACAGTTGGAGTAATAATGAGATCGACCCTAAATCTCTTTTAGTCTTTCTTCATATCATCATCAAAACCCTTACTAGCAGGGAAGGATCAATAATGGTGGAGGTTGCTGATCTTCGTGGTGAAGTCGGGTTGTCGCGGTGATAAGAGTTTGCAAAAGAGTAAAGATACATGTAAATATGGCTGCTTTGAAGTTGGGATTAAGTGTTTGAGCTTGAAGGTGAATTGGGAAGTGGGTTTCTTCATGTTACATTTGTCTCCCGCCAAGTGTTCGATGAAAGGCTTGAGAGAATTCGGTTTGTGGTAAGTTTTATTTTGATCATTATTGTTTGCATATTGCTAAAATATAGAATCACAATAGTCGCTCACTCGCTTGCAGTTAATATGATTTGCCTCATTTAGTGCTTTATTCTTTAGATGTGCTTTATAGTTAGACCATGTAAATTTTTTTTAGTGAGGTTTAAACTTTTGGTGAATTTTAAATGTCTGTTTAGTGTTTGGATTGTTTGGTGATGCTTTTGGGGTTTTTCTGTTTAGGTCGGTGAAGATGTACGATGTTTGTGACATGTGCTTGAGGAGTATAATGGTCCTCGGGTGAGTTTTCCTCATTGTAGTTCTCTAACAAATTATAACTCTTAGCTCAAGTTTTATTCATATAAGATATAACACATGGATTGGGTTATAGTAATTATTTGCAAGATAAGGATCCCGTCTCTTCACATGCCAATAACAAACGCGGTCGCTCATCCACCCAAGGTAAGCGAACTCATTTGGTTTTACGTTGTTGGACTGATGAATACGAGATATGGCAGATGGTTTAAATTATTTTAATCCTTCCTTATTTGGTGTTGTTACAAGTGTTAACGCAAGACCTGAAAAGGGGCGCTACAATTGATCGTAAGAGATGAACAAGTTTCAGTTGTGCACCTTTTGGAACCGGCCAGGAAGCATTTCAGACAAAAAACTGATGTTACAGATCAGGTACGACGAGTTCTTTCTCTCAACGGTTGCTTTTAGTAAAGGAGGATACTGATGCAACGTCTCTCAATCACTATGGGGTTAATTCAGCAGTGCAACACACTTGACGACATAGGAGAGAAGCATAGAAATCGAATGCATGGCACATGTTCACATCCATTACGCTAAAAGAAGGTAAAAGGTTCCTGTTATTAAAATTTTGTTGATTAAGTGTTAAACTGTCATAACAAAGGTAATCCGAACACCCGAACTAAGTCTCATTAGCTTATAATTGTATTCCATAGAGCTTATCCAGACACCCTCAAGTCGTGTCGCTTACCAATCGCGTCATGTGTTTCAAGCTGAACAGGAGTGCGTTCATTCGTCTTCATAATGTTTCTTTATTGTTGCAGCGGGAAATATGGTTGATGCCTTTAGACTGCACATAATGCAAAGAAGAATTACTTTCAAATATTTGATGAATTAAAGCTTCTCCAAGCACGCCTTGACATGAATTAGCAGGTCAGCTTTATTTACAAGAATCACTTATTTGGTTTTCGCATATTTAACTTATAGTTGTTGAAAAATATGAAAGTATTGGTTACTTATAGTCAAGTTGCGATTTGCAAGGAGTAAGCCACGTTCTTTGGTTGTTCAGGATATAATAAAGAAGGAAATACCATTAACTAAAGAGCACCAGCCTTTAATTCTACCAGGTACAGATCTTAAGCGGTGAGTTGTTGATTGTTAAAGTTACATTGAGATAGGCGCATTATGCATTAGAAGAAAGTCTTATTATAGCTTATAATTGTATCCAAACACAATATATCAGTTTTTAAAATTTGACATCGTATGTATTCATAATGCATAACGCACCTACCTACGTCAGTTGTAACACTACTTAGTTGACATGATCTAACATAATATACACGTGTGTGTCTGTTCATTTGCAGACAACCGAAGGGTTATAGAGCTTTGGATGTCCTAGTTACGCCAACAACCCAGCGTAAAACAACCCAAAGGTTAGGACAATATGCTCAGGCTTACATAGACGTAAAGCATGAGTGACAACTTTATCTCAATGTAACGTATTTTGCCTCGGCATGTTTTTTGCTTTTCGTAGCTCATTACTTCTTATTTGTTTTTTTCCAGAACAGTCCAAAGAACAGAGTCGACGAGAACAGGTGATAGTGTATAGGTTTTTTTTAGCCAATGTATAGTGTCGGTTTAAAATATGGTAACTATATTACGACAGCAAACAATGGTGGCATATCATGTAAACAAACAAAAGAACTAAGTCTTTCTCTTTCTTTTAGTAAAGGGTCGGTTCAAATTTTTGCATTAACAAGCGTTTGGATGTTGCGAAGTCTTTCTCTTTCTTTAAAAATTGTTGGAAATTTGCTGGTTATACTTTGACGGAATTTAAGATGTTTAAGGGTGTTTGGGAATGTTATGTGAACATAGATTATTAGATTTTAAAATGTAGAAGAATAGTTTTGAGTAAAATGATGATTGGATGAAATTTAAATCTGGCTTGATTTATGAATTGTTTACAACCCTATAGTTAATAAGGTATCATCAAGAAACCTCTGGCATCAATTGTGTTACCCAACTCACCACTGAAATGTTTTTTTCTCTCATTATTTTGCCACAACTGTTTGAGCATTTCATCATTGGCTTGCTTCTCAGGAAATCTTTTACGCCTGGACCTGAGATTGATGCGATTTGGCTCTTTTCTAGGTACTTTTAATCACGTCAAATTTGAATTTGTTTCACCATTTCAAGAATTGAGAGTTGGCGTTTTTTCGCCTTAAAATGAGAACACTTTCCCCACGAGGGAGTGGTCACTCATAACGGCTGGTATATCGTGTCTTTAAGTCGACATTAATCATCAAGACCTTATTTATGTATACAGGACAAAGATCGTAAGCTGAGAAGATTCACAGGCAGTGACTACCCATACGTGCTATCTATCAGGTTATTATAATTGAGTCCTACACAAACGCGTCTTTGTCCTTCTACAGGTACACATTCACCACTCATTCGCGTAAATTTTCATTTGATTATCAGCTCATCTTATGCTAGCACGCTAATAGAGCTGAACACAATGCTACGCAGAGAAGCAGGCTGTTGGGGAAGTGAGTTCTGGTCTACTACAGACTCAGCTGAACCCTGCTGCTCGGGAAAAGGGGTATCCAATACCGTAGGCGCTAACGCCAGCGAACACTTTGGAATTACAACAGCAGGTAACATCGTATTCTTAGTCTTATTCTATTAGTTATTTCTCATTTCCAAGGGATAAACCCCATATGGGTCAAACAAGTTATTATAGTGAAAGGTTTTTGGGTCGGAAGGTGCGTAAGTTGTGTTTCTAATATACAAAAGGTATTACATCAACAACAATGATAAATACCAATCGTTAATCAATGCTTTGATTATGTTAGGTCCTCATATAGATTAGTCATATATGTAAGCAAAGTATTGAATAAATGCTTTACTGCTCTAAAATTTAGTTTTGTCCCAAGTTTTTTTAACTATCTAATTTTACACACCTAGAATAATATTGGTCGTACGGGTTATTAGACAGGGATTGTAAAGGTAATTGTAGTTTATTTTACTCTCCAAAATTCGGAAGCACTCTAAATTAGAATTTTTGAAGTGCCGGGTTAATACTCAAACATTAACAATAGTTTTTGTTCCAGATATTGCAGGCTTTGATTTTATTAGTGAAACCTACTGATCTTTAGCTATAACTTTATAATCATATATAGTGCACTTTAAAGGAATAAAACGTTGTTAAAAAGTTCAACATTTAGTCAAAACTGGAATCCTAAAAGTGATTGACTTTGACTTGATGAAGGTCCAGGTTTGTGGATCAAAGGTGACACAAGAGCAACCACATGAAATGCAGATACCATGAAGTATTTGTTACTATGATATAAGTATGTTTTATTTCGGTTAATTGAACTATACTTGAACTGATTAGTGTAAATTTGTACATTATTATTAGTTAATATTGCGAGCATTTTAGAACTATTGTAACATGGTATTAACACTACCTATTCTCACCTTATTTATCAAAACCCATACAAAAACAAAAAAAAACAAAAAAAAAACAAAAAAAAAAATACAAAAAAAAATAATAATAATAATAATAATAATAATAATAAAAAAAAAGTCCCGCTCGCAACGCGGCTAATGAGTTCTACATGCATTCATTGGAATTGTAACAGTTTGGTAAATCAAGAAACGAAAATAAGCGCGTTTGTCTTAGTTTAGTATCATCGTATGACTTTAATGACCTTCGTTTTTTAATTGAATGTGATGCAAGGTGTATGACTACTTGATATCATGTACTAATTGGTTGGGGAGAAAAAACAGGCCCGCGCGCAACGCGGCGGCTGGCGCCATTCTCGTTATCTATATATATAAATTCTCATTGTCGGCGGAAACTTAAAAAAAAAGGGACGGTGCATTGTAAAAAGGAAAAGGGTACAGGTAATATGATTATACTTTTGGCCTGTTTAGTTAGCCCACGAGTGGCCCATCCCGTGTCTTTACTTTTAGTCCATTTATGGTACATGGTGGCCCATCCTGTGTCTTTACTTTTAGTCCGCTTATGGTACATGGTCTGATAAAACGTTATTCATATATGAGGTTCTATTACCTTCTAGCCATTTGCTTTCTTCAAACCCCGCCGCAACGCGTCGGGAGCCTCTTCCTTGTTCGTATTTAATTTTTAGGTAGCCCTTTTTTAAAAAAAATTGATTTTTTTTCCTTCCCATTTCTTTGGTCAATTTTTTGTTGTTACTAAACATAGTTATTTTACTAATTTCTCCATCAGTCATACTTCCGTTACAGTTATTTTTTTTTTTTTTTTTTTTTTTTTTTTTTTTTTTTTTTATAATTTCTCTGTATCAAATGTACCCGTACGTGGTTGTAGACATGATTACATAACATTATCTTATATCATAGTAGCTCAAGTCTTTTTTTCTTTGAGCAAACCACAAAGCTCAAGTTAACCATTAAATATTTTGTCTTGCTTCTTTATTCAACAACTTCAATCACAAATGCTTAAACTTTTAATGGGCTTTTGTTTTCTTTTTCTTATATAAAGCACAAGTTAACCATCGAATATTTTGTATTACTATCTTATTCAATAACTTCAACCTTCATCACAAATGCGTAAACTTTGAATGGGCTTTTTTGTGATCTTTTTTAGGGGTGAGCAGAAAAACCGGAATAAACCGAAAACCAAAACCGAACCAAACTAATAATCGAACCGAGTTTGTCAAAACCGAACCAAACCGAACTTTTAATTCGGTTCTCGGTTTGGATATGGTTTTAGTAATCAAAACCGAAAACCAAACCGAAAACCGAATTCATATAAACTTATATATTTTTTTATATATTTATATGTATAAAAAGATCAATAACGTTATATATAAAGAGATCCATATATATACAGAGTGAGGATCACGTGCGGATTTTGGATTTTAGTGCGGACGTACGGACAGATATGGACCGTCCATCTAGATCTGGACCGTCCATCCAGATCTGATCTAGATCTAATCACACACGCGCGCTATTATCACGGTACCAATTGACCATTAAAATGATTTTTTTAATTTTTTTTCCTTTTGAGCGATCCTTACTATTGTTGTAATATTTACTTTTTTTTTTTAATTTTTTCAGATTTTTCTGAGCACTTTTGTTTTTGTGATTATGAGTCCTACCGTGATATTAAGGATATTATGAAGGGTTTTATGATAGTTACGGTGATATTATAAAACCAACGTAATATTAAGCCTTTTTACATGTAAAAATGAACCGTGATATTGAAAAAGTTACCTTGANTGTAATAAATAAAAATCTAAAATTTAATGTTTAAATAGTATAAGGGTATTAATGGAATTTCGCATTACTACTTTACAAAAACTGATTCAATAGGCATAACTCCAAAATATTAGGTAAAAAATCATTCCCTTCTTTCTCTCTCTCACTCACGCCTCCATCCACAATCACCCCACTAAAGTTTGGATCCACAATAAACTGATCTAAAAAAAAAGAAACAAAAGTTTTGATCCAAAAAAATGAAACAAAAAAAAACTGATCCAGTTTGTTCTTTTCGATCCAAAAAAATGAAACAAAAGTTGGTTGAAGGAATTGTGAGGCAATTGACAACTGTTGGAGATCATGATAAGATAACTATGATTACTAATTTGTTGACCAATTCGTATACGTATTCACCCCACTGAATCACAGGAAGGTATGATGAGTTTGATTTGTGTCCATTACAATATTTTAAAGTATGTTATATCTCTATTGCATCTAACATGTTGTCTATTTTTATCTTTAATATTGGGTTTTGCTTGTAATATGTGTAAAAGCGATAGATTTTTTTTATTTTTTTTTAATTTGTTTTTCGATTGGATCTGGAAAAAAATTGTTTTTCGATCTGAAATATAAGGATTCGATCTGGAAACGAAATATGGGTTTCGATATAAAGAAAAGTTTGATTGTATGGTCGACTGATGACATTTTCATATGGGATTAGGATAGGTTGGCAATGTTTTTTGATTGATGTTCGCATATTGATTGTTTGTAAAGATCAGTGATCTTTTTAGTTATTAGTATAGAGTGAAGTTTGGAAAAATTTGTTGGGATAATTATAGGTTGATGTTTTTCTTAAAAAAAAACGTATATGTTTTGTGTTTAGATTATAAAACATATATGTTTTGAAAAGATACATATATGTTTACGTATAAAACATACATGTTCTGGATTATAAAACATATATGTTTTGGGTTTATGATTAAAAAATATGTTTACATCATTAGTTTAATATACACAAGATTGTGCATATGTGTTATGCTAGTTGTTGTGATTAATTTTCATTTCTTATTTGTTGTTAATTATTTTCGTGCACGCTTGTTTCAGATTGATTGATGAAGATGATGATATCATTTAAGACCGCGAAGTGGATGAACACGAATATACATGAAGATAATTTGCAAATTTTGGAGATATATGATTATTGCATGTGTTTTTGTACTTGTAATCAAGTGAAATGTAACATTTAATTTGTGTTTATAAAAATATTAGTAAGTTGATAAAAAAAACATGTATGCACCTTGACTATTTGGAAAAAAAACATGTATGCACTTTGACAATTTGAGAACATGTATGCACCTTGACTATTTGGAGGAAAAAACATGTATGCACCTTTGCCTATTTGGAAAAAAAAATAATAAAGAATAAATAAATAAATAAATAAATAAATAAATAACATGCATGCACCTTGAGATTTCAAAAGAATAATGATTAGGTATAAAAAACATGTATGCACCATGACTATTTGAAAACATGATAACATAAAAAAAAATAATAAAAAAAAAATAATAAAATAAAATCCGAATTTTAAGAATTACAGAAAACAGAAATTATAAAAAAACATAAAAAATAAAATGAAAATGTATTTTACTATTATACCCTTTTGAACTAAATAAAAATAACAAAATGCTTTGGAGCATTAATGATGTATATTGTGTATTATTAGTTGTAAAAGGGTGGTTCTCGCAGTTCCCGCAGATAAGGTGGTTTTTGCAAGAAAGGGACCCTATATATATATATATATATATATATATATATATATATATATATATATATATATATATATATATATATATATATATATATATATATATATATATATATATATATATATATATATATATAT
>LBNU01007233.1:41685-66773 GCA_014162995.1 Artemisia annua
AAAAAAAAAAAAAAAAAAAAAAAAAAAAAAAAAAAAAAAAAAAAAAAAAAAAAAAAAAAAAAAAAAAAAAAAAAAAAAAAACTGAATTTTAAGAATTAAGAAAAACGAAAAATATAAAAAAAAAATAAAAATTAATATGAAAATGTCTTTTACTATTATACCCTTTTGAATTAAATAAAAATAACAAAATGCTATAGAGCATTAAATGATGTACATTGTGTATTATTAGTGGTAAAAGGGTGGTTCTCGCAGTTCCTGCAGATAAGGTGGTTTTCGCAAGAAAGGGACCCTATATATATATATATATATATATATATATATATATATATATATATATATATATATATATATATATATATATATATATATATATATATATATATATATATATACAATAAAATTTTATCCTAATATTAAAAAATACTTTACTTTTTTCGCTAAATATATTTGTATATTTTTCTTTTTTTTAATAAAGTGTGTAATTCGGATTATATATATATATATATATATATATATATATACAATAAAATTTTATCCTAATATTAAAAAATACTTTACTTTTTTCGCTAAATATATTTGTATATTTTTCTTTTTTTTAATAAAGTGTGTAATTCGGATTAAACCGAAAACCGAACCGAATCAAACCGAACTAGAATTCAACCGAACCGAACCGAAAACCGAATTTGAATTCGGTTTGGTTTGGTTCACAGTTTGACGCTAAAAAAAACTTTTAACCGAATTAACCGAATAACCTGATAACCGAACCGATAAACACCCCTAATCTTTTTCTTATTGCACGGATTGAGAGTTTTGGATATGTAGATCTCTTATTGTCTCATGTAAGCTTAGCGTACCATTTGATCTTTTGTATTAAATCTTTATAAAGTAACTTCATTTCAAAAATGCTTAAACATTTTATGGTTTCTTTTTTCCTATCGGAGGAGTAGAGATCTTTCGGCATTCATAATCGCATTTGCCATTAAAGATCCAATGTGATGAATCTGTTATGAAGCGCATGTGTTTATTTTTAAATCAACTCGAGTTCATGTATTAGTTTCACTTATGGTGGTTTAATGGAACTTGTGTTGACCTGAATATTTTATTATTGAGTAACTCTACTATTTAAATTAACCTTATTTTGTTTTTAGAAACTAATCATGTTTTTTTGGGTCAAGTAAGCTATAATTGTTTTATGCTACGGAATACGGATAAGTACATTGCAACAACTTTAATAGTCATAAACAATGTTTTGCTTCTATGTACAGGTTATCATATGTGTTAAGTGAAACATGATTTTGTCCTATAACCAAACCAAGGCATATTGTTGTTTTTAGAAACCTTTAGTACAATATGTAAGGTAAATATAAGACTTATTTGGTTAAAATGCAACTAGAAAATAAAAGGCAAAGAATAATATCCGTGCATCGCAATGCCATTATCAGTGTTTTTAGGGAGAGTATATGCAACTATTAAGTTTTAAGTTGAGTTTTTGGGTGAGTAAATTCTTGAGGCTTAAATTTGAGGGTAATGCAACTTTCTGTTATTTTCTAAAGAAGAGTTTTTGGGTGAGTAAATGCTTGAGGCTTAAATTTTAGGCAGGGCCGTTCTATTGATTTGGGGGCCCCGGTGCAAAATCACAAATGAGGCCCCCATATTTCAAGTCTTTCACTTTTTTTGTATGTAGCCCAAAGTTTTTCTTTTATTTTTTGTATGTGGCCCGATTCAACTTTGATAATATTTAATAAAGAAACTAAAAATTCAAGACGTTTATATATAAAACTATAAATATTAATGGATGTATACTAAATTGGGGGCCCTTTACAAAGGGGAGTCCGGTGCGGTTGCACCACTTGCATATGCTAATCGCCGCCACTAATTTTAGGGATAGTATATGCAACTATTAAATTTTAATTTAAGAATTTACAGGGTCAAGAAATGAATTATTAACCACACAGAATGTGTTTACCTCCTTCAACTTCTTCTGTTAGGTATGTTTAATCAACAATCAATCAACCAAGAAAAAATAATGTAATATTTAGCTAAAATTTGCATAAGCTTAAATTGCTAAAAACATATAGTAGTCTTTTCATGTGCCTAAATAAATTGAGAGAAAAACTATAAATAACACTTTCATGTAATGCAAACTCTACATCGTAAACGACGACATTACAACACAAAATTGGTACAAGATTTGATGCTTAACGTATTGATGTGGTGAAGGATGCTTGAAGCCCAAGTTATTATCAAGTTATTATTTATCTGATGTTTGTTTTATTTAGGAAGTTATTGTTTGTGTTGGAGTCTGTTTTTATTATTTTTATCTGATAAGTTTATCAGATTAGGACTAGGACTGTCTAATCCTCATTCTATTAGGATTACTATTAAGTTTAGTATAAATAGGGGTTATAAGTTAGGAAGTTATTATGTTCTTTTCCAGAGATTTGATATTAATAAAAAGAGTCGAGAATTGTTTTCTCAAACCCTTGGTCCAGTAAACCTTATTACTCCCTCCCAAAGTCTGACAATACTTAATTGTCTAAAACCTGTAGCATCACGGTACATCAGTTGGTATCAGAGCTAACTGATTCTGTTCTGGTTTCAATCCAGGAGTTGTGATTTCAATTGCAACTGCAGGTTTGATTACGTTATTACGTTATTGTTATTGTTTTTGCTGTTCAAATTCGACTACTGTTCAAAGTTTGGGTATTCTTTGACAATCTCATGGTTGATTTTCTATTGAAACTCAATAATGGCTGGTGACGATGTTAATAATGAACGAGTTGAGCGGCTCGAAAATTCATTTAAACAACTTGAGGAAACTGTCCAGATTTCGTTGCAACAAATAACTCAAACCATAGCAACTTTAACGACACATGACAATGAAGATCAACCACATCGTGGTGGTCCACGACCAATGAACAGGGGTCACAGGAATGGTCGACCTGAGAGACAACGTACTCAACAACTTAATTATGGTGGTGAAGATTCTGATGTTGAGAACGATTATGAAGATGGATGGGAAGTAAGAGGAATGCGTTTTGGTAACAGGGGTGCTACTGATTTTGATTACCGTCAACGTGCAAAAGATGTCCCAACTTTCCATGGTTCAATGAATGTGGAAGATTTCTTAGATTGGATGGGTGAATTGGATACCTTTTTCAAGTTCCACGAAATTCCTATGGATAATCGAGTTAATCTCGTTGCATACAAGCTCAAGGGTGGTGTTCAATCATGGTGGAAAATTTTGCAACTCACTCGTGAACGACAAGGCAAACTACCTATCACTAGTTGGGAGAGAATGGAGCGAGAATTACGTAGAAGGTTTCTTCCACCCAATCATGATCAAATTCTTTTTAATCTTTTCCAAAATTGCATGCAAGGTAAACGTTCTGTTGAAGTATACACGGCTGAATTCCATCGTTTGTCTTCAAGGAATGACTTATCCGAAACTGAGTCTCAACAAGTAACACGGTATATCAATGGATTGTCACTTGAAATCCAAGACAGAATTTCTCTTGTTCATGTCTACACATTAGACGACGCTTATAATCTCGCTATTAAGGCTGAAAATCAACTTGTAAAGAGCAACCGTTCAACTTTATTGTCTTCTACAAACAGAAACAAGAATGTGTCAAGCGTTGGGCAGTCATAATTCAAACCAGAAAGTAGTTCACCTGTTCAACAAATGACTACTTTGGACAAGGGAAAACTAACTGCTAGTATCCCAACATTCACAAGCAAACCTTCAAACCCGTATGCACGACCCGTAACCGGAAAGTGTTTCAAGTGTGGGGTACCTGGTCATCGTTCCAGTGATTGTAGGGCAAATGGAGGAAAGGTTAATTTAACTTTAAAGGAAGATGAATATGATGAGGAAGAAGAAAACGTGGAAGAGAGTGATGAAGAATATGATGGAGACATGTGTCATCCCGAATCAGGTAATGTTGATGGTGAATATGCCTCAAAGTCTTGTGTCATTCATCGTATCATTCTAACTCCTAAAGTAAATGAACAATCTCAGCGACACAACCTATTTAGGACAAGGTGTGTCATCCATCAGAAGATCTTTGATGTCATAATAGATGGTGGAAGCACCGAAAATATCGTTTCTAGGGACATCGTACAACGTTTGAAACTACCTACAGAAAAACATCCAAACCCATATCGCATTGGGTGGATCAAATCAGTTGGTGAAATTAATGTCACCGAACGATGTAAGATTCCTTTTGCCATCGGAAAGTATAAAGACGAAGTTGTTTGTGACATTGTCGATATGGATGCTTGCCATATTCTTCTTGGGAGACCATGGGAATTTTATGTCAATGCGCTTCACAAAGGCAAAGATAACACTTACTTGTTTCGAGTTAATGGAGTGAAAAAATTTTTGGTACCATTAACTGAAAACTCCAAACTCAAAGTTTTGGAAGAAAAGAGAAACAATCTAATGATTATGAGCCAGCGGGATTTTGAGAATGATTTAATGGACGAGTCAGTGGTATATGCAATTGTTGCTACAAGAGTGATACAAGAAGGTGGTTCAAGCAATATCCCAGAAAAGTTGTTACCCTTAATGAGAGAATTCCAATCACTAATTCCTGATGAATTACCTTCTAGTCTACCACCAATGCGTAATATTCAACATCATATTGATCTTGTACCTGGTGCAAGTCTCCCCAATTTGCCTCACTATCGAATGAGCCCAAAAGAGAATTCAATTCTACAAGAGCAAGTTGAAGACTTGTTGAAAAAGGGTCTTATCCGGGAGAGCATGAGCCCTTGCGCCGTTCCGGCTTTATTAGTTCCAAAAAAAGATGGTAGTTGGTGAATGTGTGTGGATAGTCGAGCGATTAATAAAATTACTATTGCCTATCGATTCCCCATCCCACGCTTGGATGATATGCTTGATATGCTAGAGGGATCAAAAGTATTTTCAAAAATTGATTTGCGAAGTGGGTATCATCAAATACGGATTCGACCGGGAGACGAGTGGAAAACTGCTTTTAAGACAAAAGACGGCCTATACGAGTGGATGGTGATGCCCTTTGGACTTTCAAATGCACCAAGCACTTTTTCCCGCTTAATGAACCAGGTACTTAAACCATTTATTGGATCTTTTGTTGTAGTTTATTTTGATGACATCCTCATATACAGTAAATCTGAAAACGAGCATCTCAAACACCTACGAGAAGTTCTCATTGCTTTATCTCAAAACAAGTTGTATATCAACCTTAAAGAGTGCAACTTTTTAACGGACAAGTTACTGTTTTTGTGTTTTGTCATCACTTCTCATGGAATTCGGGTTGATGATGAGAAAGTGCGGACAATTAAAGAGTGGCCTCGTCCTCAAACCATAAGTGAAGTGCGCAGTTTTTGTGGGCTTGCAACTTTCTATCGAAGATTCATTAGGAATTTTAGTACTATCATGGCACCTATCACTCAGTGTATGAAGAAGGGAAAGTTTCAATGGGGCGAAGAGGCGGATCAAAGTTTTGAAAGAATTAAAGAAAAGCTAACAAGTGCACCACTTTTAGCTTTGATAAATTTTGATAAAAGTGGTCAACGTACGAGTTAGAGTTCTATGCTATTTACCGGTCAGTTCACCATTGGGAACAATACTTATTTCATCGTGAGTTCATTCTCTATACTGATCACGAGGCACTGAAGTACTTCAACAGCCAACAAAAAATGAACAGAATGCATGGGAGATGGATCACTTATCTTCAACGCTTCTCTTTCGTTTTGAAGCATAAAGCGGGTGAACAAAATAAAGTTGCGGATGCATTAAGTCGACGGGCTGAGTTGGTGGTGATTTTAAAGATGGAAATCAATGGGTTTGAACACTTGAAAGATTTGTATCCCCACGATGAAGATTTCAAGAAGGTATGGGAAAATAAAATAGTATCACCATTTTTACAACTTGATGGGTATTTATTTTATAACAATCATTTGTGTATTCCACGTACTTCATTAAGAGAGCAATTGATCAGAGAGTTGCATGGGGGCGGTCTTGGAGGACATTTCGGTCGTGACAAGACTCTCGCTATTGTTGAAGAGCGTTATTATTGGCCACAATTGAGGCGAGATGTGGGTAAGTTTGTTGCTAAGTGCCTTATATGTCAAACTGCTAAAGGTCATTCACAAAATACCGGGTTATACACACCGCTACCTATTCCCGAAGGGCCTTCGGAGGACATCTCAATGGATTTTGTGTTGGGTCTTCCTCGCACAACTAAGGGCTGTGATTCAGTGTTTGTAGTTGTAGATCGTTACTCCAAAATGGCACATTTCATTCCTTGCAAAAAGACGGATGATGCATCTAATGTGGCTTTATTATTCTTTCGTGAAATAGTACGTTTGCATGGAATCCCGTCTACAATCACGTCTGATCGTGACACCAAATTTCTTAGTCATTTTTGGAGGACACTTTGGCGTTTGTTTCAAACTGAGCTAAATTACAGTACGTCTTTCCACCCTCAAACGGATGGCCAGACTGAAGTTGTCAACAAAACGCTTGGAAACCTGATAAGATGTCTTTGTGGTGATCGTCCGAAACAGTGGGATCAATTTCTTGCACCTGCTGAATTCGCTTTCAATAATATGGTGAATAGATCGACAGGCAAAACACCATTCCAGATTGTTTACCAATGTCCACCAAAGCACGCTATTGATCTTATTCAGCTTCCTACTCTACCGGGTCATAGCATCGCGGCTCAAAACATGGCTGGAAGAATGGAGGCTATACAAGCTGAAGTTAAACAGAAGCTCGAGTCATCTACAGCAAAATACAAAGAAAGTAGTGACACACATCGTCGGGTTAAGACATTTGCTGTTGGCGATCAGGTTATGGTTCATTTACGGAAAGAGAGGTTTATGGTAGGGACATATAATAAACTCAAGATGCGGAAAATAGGTCCTTGCAAAGTGGTTCAGAAAATCAATGATAATGCTTATGTCATTGATTTGCCAGAGCACCTCGCCATTTCTCGTACGTTCAATGTGGCAGACTTGTCCGAGTTTAAACCTGATATACCTTTGTATCCTGATGGCAACTCGAGGACGAGTTTTTCCCAAGAAAGGGAGAATGATGCGGTGAAGGATGCTTGAACCCCAAGTTATTATCTATCTGATGTTTGTTTTATTTAGGAAGTTATTGTTTGTGTTGGAGTCTGTTTTTATTATTTTTATCTGATAAATTTACCAGATTAGGACTAGGACTGTCTAATCCTTATTCTATAGGATTACTATTAAGTTTAGTATAAATAGGGGTTATAAGTTAGGAAGTCATTATGTTTTTTTTTTTTTCCAGAGATTTGATATTAATAAAAAGAGTCGAGAATTGTTTTCTCAAACCCTCGGTCCAGTAAACCTTATTACTCCCTCCCAAAG
Source organism: Artemisia annua (assembly GCA_014162995.1). Taxonomy (NCBI): domain Eukaryota; kingdom Viridiplantae; phylum Streptophyta; class Magnoliopsida; order Asterales; family Asteraceae; genus Artemisia; species Artemisia annua. The sequence continues at coordinate 49,072 of LBNU01007233.1, forward strand.
TCTGACAATACTTAATTGTCTAAAACCTGTAGCATCACGCTACATCACTAATTGGTAAATGCTTAGCCTCTTAGGACGAAAGTGCCAAGAGGTCTTCGGTTCGAACCCTGGGGAGAAAATTAATCCTCCACTGGCCACGGAGATTCACCCATGACGACCGGGCTATTCCAAAGGATAGTCGCCCTGGGATTAGTTGGCTCGCAATGTCGAGTCGGAACCTAGGTATACCAAAAAAAATAAAAATAAATAAAAAATGAAAAAATAAATAAAAAAACATGTTGTTTTTTGAATTTTAACAAAAAAAAAAATCAATAAATTTGTAGTTTTTTTCAGTTTGTAATCCGAGAAAAGTAAGATCAGATCGGATTAGATCTTAACATCGTATTGTCAAGATCGGGATCCTATAAGATCTTAAGGCTGCAAAGATCCTATGTAAGATCCGGATCATTTTTGCTTTGGAGTATCGTAAAATTGTAAGATCCTAAGATCAGGATCATAATATTAACAAGCATTCTAATGGTAATTAAAATTTTACGATAAAAATATTTTAAAACTATACAATCTTACGAACGATTCGTGCTAAATGTTAGTTCTAAAAGCTCGATTCGTTAGATTATTCGAGCTTTACATTTTGTTTGAACTCGACTCAAGCTCTATAATTATCAAGCTATCTTAAAAGCTCTAGTCGTTAAGAACAGGAATAAAACACACCACCTAAAAGCATATTTTTGGATGCGGAAACAAAAATGAAATAGATCCTTCCAGAAGAACCCACACAATATCGTGTTGCCCAAACCACAACGTACAACTCAACAAGCACAACGTACAACCAACAAAAGTCAGACCCTTTCCTTATAAAAAACCCCTCACACGTTACAAGGGTTTGATCCGCAAATCAACCTACTAATCCTCATTTCATCCAAAAACAACTTTCTCGCTCTAGAATTCGCCGCTTCTCTTTCTCTCTCTAAAAACTAACCAAATATGCCTCGCAGAAGCTCCGGTGGTAATTTTCTTTTTTATAAAATTTAATCTTAGTTCCAATTATTTAGATCGAGTTAACGATTTGCGTGATGTCATCATATTTAATTTCTAGGGTTTCATATTCTGTTTTGTTGTTATTAGGCTTGTAGGTATCAAAAATTAGGTCTTGTATAGATGTATTTCATTTCTATTTTATAAAACTTTTGATTTGGTTTCTGGAGTGGTATTATATATTTGTATGTGTTTTTTTTAAGGGGGTGTTTGGGTTATAGTTTATCTAGGTGCTAATTATTTAAATAAATGCTAAAAAAGTGCTTGTTATCTCTCTTAAGGGGGTGTTTGGATTAACTTATTTTTTGGGCGTATGGGCTTATTTGAATTTGGAAAGCTCTTAAGTTCGTTTTTTTCGGCTTACGAGATTATGAAGTTGAGCTTATGGACTTAGATAAGTCGATAGATAAGTCCATAAGGTTAAGGTGATAACTGATAAGCTGAAAAAAATAAACTTATGAATTTTTCCGTTCTCGAATAAGTTCGTAAGCCCAAAAAAAAAAAAAAAAGCTAATCCAAACACCCCCTAAGGGTTAAAATATGTACCCAACGTATACAGATTTTTTTAAGAGCCTTAGCTAAATACCTCTGTAATTAGTTCTACAGCTGGTATGGCTTGTTAGGGAAGTAAAGCTGGTTGCTTTTGGATGTATGGTTGTATCTTGTAAGATTAATTGGCCTAAGCTGCAAAGAGTGTGATAAGCCACTTATTGTTTTAATGTGAAAAGTAAATTTTAAAGACTGCCGTATTGGTTTGTTTTGTTGTCGCCTGATATCCTTTTAGTGTCTTGAGTTTTTGTTGGTGCCATATTGGCTTATCCCTGTAGTTTCTATATATGAGTATCAACTGACATTATGCATCCCTAAAGGAAAAAAGTAGCTTGTTAAGTTAGTTGGGAATAATTGGGCAACCTTTGGAAAGACTGGAACGTAAGTAAGTTGTCCGATTACTAGAATGATTAACAAACTTTAGCTACCATGATTCGCTTCTCTTGCGGTTGTTTTGTTTAAAAGGCACTGCATTCAACATACATGGTTGTGTATGTGTATGTTCATTGCTAACATTCTAATTTGCAGGAAGGTCAGCCCGTGCTCCAGCTCGTGCACCTGCTCGTGCTCCAGCACCAGGTAATGTGCTATATTTCTTACTAGTCTTCCAAATGGTTGTTTTACGAGTTCGGGATTGTATTATATATAAACTTTTTGAAATTTGCATTTTGCAGTCAACCGTGCACCACCTCCTGCCCCTGTTCAGAGTAGCGGTGGTGGATCAATGCTTGGAGGCATTGGTTCAACCATAGCTCAAGGTACATCTATCTAGCTACATAAATGCTTTCTTGACATGTGCGAGTACTTTTCTTTTTTGCTTATTATATTGTTTTGGTTAATGGTAGGTATGGCTTTTGGTACTGGAAGTGCTGTTGCTCACAGAGCTGTGGATGCTGTTATGGGTCCTCGTACTATTCAGCATGAAACTGTTGGTGCTGCTGCCCCAGAGGCTGCTCCTGCTAACAGCTCTTACTCTGATGCTTGTGGCATGCACTCCAGGGCATTCCAAGACGTACTTCTCTTATTTCTCCATATGCTGCTCTTATTTCTCTATATGCTGCGTACTTGTTTGTTACTTGTTTTTCTCGTGTCACATGCAACTTATTGTTGAGAATGAAAAGAGTAGGGACCAATAGAAGTAGGCGTCATAGGGGTCTGGTTTGTAGGAAAAATGATTTATTATGCAACTACTGTTGGCCTTTTGTATGTAGTAGCATAGTTGTCAATAGCGACGATAGCGGTCGCTATCGCGCGCTACGTAGCGAAGCGGTCATCAGCCGCTATTATCATTTAGCGACAAAATAGCGAAACGGTGGTTCAGGTGGAGGTGCAGTGGCGGCGCGTGGCGGCGCGTCACGGTGCGCGTGGCGGCGCGTCACGGTGGTTCAGGTGACGAGTTTTTCAGGGTTTGTTCGGAATTTAATGGTGATTACAGTGGTGTCGGAGGTGAGACCCCACTCGCCGGAAAAATGGCTAGATCTAGCTTTTTTACGGCGAACTGTGGAGGTGTTTGAGTGGCTGCTATAAGTGGTTAGTAACCCTAGAAGAGAGGCTGGGTAATATAAAGAAAAAAGATACACTCAGCCCCTTTAACTTCTTTAACTTGAACAAAGACAGCAATACACTTAAACTCTTCTTTAGCAGAATTTGGATTGTCCATCATTGGCCCCTGTAATATTAAAAATAAATTAAAAAACCTTAATTTAACTAAGTTAAAGCATTAATTTATATTTAAAGCCCAATATTTTTTATACTTGCTTAGTTATTTATACTAAAATGTATCAATATACATATAATTTTAAAATTTATACTTGCTACTATTTTATCGCTAAACACAAATAGCGGTCGCTATTTATCGCTATTCGCTACGTAGCATATAGGTGACCCGTCGCTATTTATCGCTATTCGCTATTGACAACTATGTGTAGTAGTGAATTTGTCAAGTTTATAAAATGCTTATTAATAACGGAGTTCAAGGGAGAAGATAAACATGGGTCACAATCTTTGAAATAGGCATGAATCTAGAAGTCCCAATACCTAAATATGTTTGAAACTACAAACGCAAACCTTAAACATATTTGTAGTTGCAATGTTGCATGTTGCATGTTATGAGAGTATTAGATTATTAGTTCTGCACAAAGCTTGTAAATTTTGATAAATATCTGCACGGTCCATTATCTTTTTACCTTTGCCATAACGTTCATTGCTGAAGATACGCGACTTGAACAATCATGATTGTTTGCTTCGATCTTTTTATTGCTTAATTGCAACTTGCAAGCTATATAGCTGATGTTTTCACCACGGTGTATAGTTAATGCTTTATAAGTTTATTATCTAAGAAAAAGAAAAAGTGCCTGATCTAACTAACCAAAATTTTCCACACGTCAACGAAGGTTGATAGAACTACAAATTTCTTACGAACTAAACTATGAGATGGTATATCCTTATATAGAGTCTGTTGCTAGGAAAAACAGATGTTTGATGTATGTTGTTTATCATGCAGTGCATTAACACCTCTGGAAGCGACATCAGCAAGTGCCAGTTCTACATGGATATGTTGGCCGAGTGCAGGAAGAACTCAAGCTCAGGTCTTGCAGCTTAAGTAATCTGCTGTCACCACCTTACAACATGCTGAGAATTCTTATTCATTGAATTTGTTGGGTATTGGTGGGTTGCTACTTGTTGCTGCACATTCAGTTCCTATGATTTTATTTTTATTGTTGCTAGTTGAAGATATGAACTAAAAATACTTTTGCTGGCCAATAAATGACATGGATGTCGATGATGATGATGATCATCTATTTTGTTGCATACTCTTAGTAGAGTATGTTATAACTCATGTGCTTGTTGTTTGTCTGATGAGTACTTTGTTATCTTACCTGCTAAGGATTATCTTTATCATCCTGATCAGTGCCTTTTGCCTGTGTTATGTGGTTGGGTTTTGTTATTGTGCTACGATTCATGTACTTGTTATATTACCTGCAAATGGTTTGAATGAGGGTTCTGTTGGCCCCTTTTTTTCTCCCTGTTGCTTAGGTCACTATCTTAAAACCCCTTCTTTCTCCCTGTTGTTTGTTGTTTGGGCCCTTATCTTAGGACCTTACAGTTGTCACCCAATTACCGTCCCGAGTTTGGTTGGTCCCGTCCTCTCTCCCCCCAGTTACTTGGGGTGGTTATCCTAGACCTTGTCATTGGTGGTCTGAGAATGCACGCTTTTTTTCTTTTTTTTTTTTTTTTTTTTTTTTTTTTCCCTCCTTTAATGCGAGTCCAAATGTAGTTACCACCCTTATGTACAGTTATAGTTATGTCGAGAGATGTTATGTTCAGATTTTGTCATGTTTATGTTTACTTAAAGTGATTTTCCGGAAAAATATGATAAGTGCAGAATTTTTGGTTGATTATTGAACAGGTCTGACGCCATACGGCCGTATGGTATATAAGCATACGGCCGTATGCTCAAAAATGTGTTTTTGGAAGAATCTGTGTAAAAGACTATTAAGCCGTATACTATTTTAGCATACAACCGTATGCCAAAAAAAAAATAAATAAATAAATAAATAAATAAATAAATAAATAAATAAATAAAAATAAAAAACAAAAAAAAAAAAGAAAAAAGAACAACACTAGTGGCGTTTCAAGTTGGTATCATTCTCAGTAACTTGCATTCATGGCTAAGGGTTTGAATGAGTTTAGTTGGTCCCATCTACCTCTTGCTTAGGTTGGTTATCACAAGACCTTGTTAAATGACCCATTGTTTAATTAGGGCTCATGTTCTTAAAGTGCTGATAAAGTGATAATTTGGCGCAAGAGAATATAACTCCCATGTGGCTTGACCTCCAAAAAGTACCAGCCCGAATTTAGAGTAAAGCTAACGACCCATAGGGGTTTGAAAAACAGAAAGAAACAGTATACCAGTTATATCATGCTTGTGATGGACATTGAAGTGAACAAAGAGAAGATAAATGATAAACTAGTATATCCTTTTCTTTAACGATGTCCATTATTTAATTGTGTTTTTACCCACACTTTAAAACTGGAAATGATGTGAAAACTGTTATTCTTGTTCCACCTTATTGTCATATTAGTGATTCCTAAACAAACTAAATTCTGCCCAAAATGTTATCATCAATATGGACAAGAATATGATTCTGACTGCAGTTTATTTGGATATGTTACAAGAATATTATGATTCAGTTTATGTTGGCATTTATTCAGTTGATACTGGATGTTGTATCTTTAATGTTGGTTGCTCAGCCATCGGATGCTCAGTCTTGTTGGTTTAGGCTATGTGTAAGCTAGGTGTAATGGCGATATCTAAGGCGCGTGCTTCCCCTATATGGAAATGTGCTTCTTAAACACTTCCGTTGCATGATGCCTCTTGGATCACTATTCAGCACAAGTCGGTCGTCTGCAAGGCCGACTTGTGGAGAGTGTTGTGTTTGTGTGTGATGTTGGTTTTTTGTGAAGTATAACGTTTCTTACTCCCTATTGTCGCGTCCATTATTGAAACATAACCCCAAGGACACGTTGATCAATCGGTTTTGTGGAGAATTCGGTCTATGGAACGACTGAGTTCCATTGTTGGTTATATGTGTGATTAATTTTTTGTGGGGTATATTTGTGTATAAATGAGGTATGTTTTGATGGTGAAATTGGTGGTCTTATCCACCATGTTTGTGGTGATGGGGTAGTCTACAACTCAGAGCTGCATAAGCTTTTCACTCCACCACCAAACAAGTTTTATATTATAAACCTTGAACACAACTTGGGTATACCTTGAACACGACTTAGGTATCTACAAGATTTATATTATAATCTTTGAACACAACGTAAGTTCTGCAAGACTAAGTGTAATGGTGACCGCAAACGCCACCACCACATAACTTTTTTTCTCCACCACCAACATCGCAACTCATACACACACAAGACCAACTGACCAACATACAAGTCGGTCACCACCAAAACCGACTTCTCACATTTGGAACGCGTCTAACCCACCCATTACACTTGGTCTAAGCTATGAAAACATGCCATTAAGAAAATAGTGATATAAACAATTCAAGAGAGATGGTAATGATATACAGTTTTTCATTTGTCTATCATTATAGACTATCCGATCTATATTATGCATGGAATCGAACCCGAACTCTATTTACGATTTAGTATTTTTAAATCATCATCTCTTCTTATTTCTCTTGATTTACGTCTATCCTATCAATTTTTCTTTCTTTACATTTTCATAGAAAATTCCCTATATATTTTCCACATGTTTACAATAATAAACAGTATTGGTCAAGGAGAAGTTAAACCTTGTTAAACGGGTAAACGACTAAGGTTTTCCCTATACAGGTTACCTGGGGTGTGCGAGTCTTTGACTCAGATAATGCGGCCTATCCGAGATATCGCCGTGAGCGTTTCCGAACCTTTTCTAGCCACCCCATATATGTACCTAATGAGGTTTGTAGCCTTGACCTTTTGTAAGGAGGTCGTGTCTTAGCTACTCTCTTTATCCCAAATTAAAAACTCACATTCGGAACAAACAATTTTAATAAATGTAATCATTACATTGTGTATAAAAAATGTCGGTAACTTTAGCATTTTTTTTAAAAAGATTTAATTTGTTAAAATTCGAAAGTGAACACTTCTTCTAAGACAAACCCATATAGAGAACTGAGGGAGTATTTTTTTTCTTTTTCTTGAGTAACTGGAAATATAAGCTCATTTTGGCTAGCATGTTAAGGGGAGAAGGTAACCAACTGGCTTAGCTCAGTTGGCCACCTGGGCTTCTTCTGGAGCTTGGGGGAGGTTTTACCCAGGGTTCAAGTCTCGCAAGTGACAAAAAATCCAGGTTTTCCTCCTAGTGCGAAGCCGTGAGTTCTAGGGGTTTCCCTTCGCGGGTCTCTCCTAGTGGTTCGGGTCCCGGGGCCTGCCCATTTGGATGGTTTAACTCGGGGGTCGGATTTCAAGTGTGGTGCCGTTCTAAAAAAAAAAATGGGAGAAGGTTATATATGTTCAAAGAAAATGGGTTAAAAGTGACCTTTATTGGTGAACGAAGAGGGTCACTTGCAGCTAAACACAGTGGTCTGATTATAGCTTCATCACCAGCAAAGCATGGACTCAGTTGTGTATCTTAACTCGTTCTATCAGCAACGAAGCATGGGTTATAACAGTTAGTTTTTATTCTATTTTAGAGTATTTTATTTATATGAAGAGAAGAGTAGAAAATTGATATAACTTGTCTTCAGGATTTGAATCTGAAGTGAATGTGTGCATGTACTTGTTTTAAGTAATAGGTATAAATTTATGCGAGGTGATTCTTGATCAGTAGAGGATATTATAGACCAGGCGAATATTGGGCAAAAAAGTTTCACACAAAAAATCCACAAAATGATGTGGCATGCCAACTAATGCTCTCACATGAGTGGCCAAGAGGCATGCCACATCATTTTGTGTAAAACTTTTGTGCTTGTAGCAAAATTCTTCTTTTATTAATCTTGCAGAAACCTATTGTGTTCAAGGTTTAACTTCTCAGTTAGGAGGCAAATATTGCAGAAACCTAAGTTGTGTTCAAAGTTTATGATATAAATCTTGCATAAACAAGTGGGTCTTGGCCAAAATCAACATCTCAACAAAATTGATATACGACGTGTGGTTCAGGAGTTGTGTTTTAGAGTGACGCGTTGCTTGGGGGGGGCGAAGACGCGCCTGTTACACCCAGCCTTAGTTTTTAAGGACAATTGCACGTTCATCTTTAGCGTAGTTTACTTGTAACTTGGCTAATGTATTGTTTATTGCAAGTGTCTTTTAAACATAATATTTTAGTACTTTCAAAGAAAGAAATCTAATGACTTCCATGCCAATTAAGATGCATCCACTAGAAAGCATATCAAAGAGTTATCAAATTTCAAGCACAATTATGGGTTCTCTTTCATATTTTGTTGCTCATTTGTTCTTCTTGGCTAAATCCCGAATAAGCTATGTTGTTTTGGTGAACTTTCACTGAATAACCGTGTTCAAACCGTTGGCCGATTAATAGGACCAGGAAGTGTTGTTGCACCAAAACAATTTTTGCTTCTCAACATGTATCCAAAATGCTATAAGCAAACTTTGTTGAACCTTCACAATTTCTAAAGATAAATGATATATACCAATTTTCGCATTTGCTTCTAACATTCCTTCTAACAGAAACTTGATGCAAACCCAACGTTATTTTCACGTTTACAAATGAGCTGTCTGAAATGCTCCCTAATTTTAGAAAACCTCTTAGAAAATGTAATATCACTTTTTAGATTTCACATGTTCAATTCATGTCTTGTTTTCTACCCTTGAGAAAGCTGGTGCATAGTTCCTTCCAAGCCTCCCTGTCTGGCTCCATCCCCTTCATGTTAGCTCTCGCTTCCACAGCATATGATTCCTGCACATATTCATATAGAAAAGGTTTACGCTTTTTATTTATTTATTTATTTATCTATTTACTTTTTTTTTGGTGTTAGAAGTAAACGATCACCTCAATCAGATCACGTTGAAGAAGGCGGTCTATGAGGTGCAAAAGAATATCTCTTGTATATTCTGGGTGACCTTGAATACCCATTATGTGATCCCCACACTTGAACATCTCCACTGTTGTCTTATCTGACCATGCCAAAACCTCCACCTTCGACGGAAGCTCGTACACCTATTAAGTTGTGATGAAAATATTGATTGATTGGTTATTTGTATATCTGATAGTAGGTTTAGAATAATGTACCTCATCACGATGACATTCAATCAAGGAGAGTGTAGTTGGTATTCCGAAATTAGTGAAGGTCTTTGCTGATAATGAGAAGTTAATTGTCCGAACCCCTATGTCCCATCCTGAGACTGCACGCGCAACCTTACCTCCTAGGGCCCGGGCGAGAATCTGACATAAGATGATATTTGGTTCTATTAATGGATTCAATGAACTGCAAATGCACTACAACCACTTGTAATAGTATATTGTTGAAGAGTGTTGCGTTTTCGGGCAATCACCTATCCCCCTGCTAACTCCACCCATGGGACCTAAGGATGTGTGTATGTAAATACGTGTGAACTGTGATAAACTACATGGTCCAGTACATATTATGTCTTGGAGCTGAGGAACTGTATTGAAATGTTTAGCTATTTTGTCACCATGATTGCTTTGTATCTTGAACTTATTTTCGGCAAAACTTAAAATCGTAAATATACATGACTCTTTCGTTTTGAAACTTGAACATAATGTTTTAAGTTTATAACCCAGACGGTAAAGAATCGTGACTTTTTACACTAGGACATCATAATTGATCAATTTAAGCTCATTTTTAATTATTAGGATCGATTGCTGGCAGAATTTACTAATTTTTCATTTGTGTTTATATCAATAGTTACCGATAGTAATATATTAATAGTAACTAACTTATAATAAACACAATATTTCTTCTTGTCTTGTTCACATTTCTATTTTAATTTGTCACAAAATAATGTTTATTTTGAAATTCTAATCTATCCAAAAAATTTCAAAGGTATGTATAAAATTTAGAGCCAATTTACTAAATGCTCTAAAAACTAAAACATGTTCCCATGCATATCCAAAAAAATTTCTCTTTTCAAAATAGAACTGTGAGACCGAGCGATTTCACTATACATTTTATACATGTACACACCTTTATGACATAAATACAATAACGTTTTTATTTGTCTAATATAAATTGACAAAAATGCCCTTGATCATATCGACTTATCTTATTCCCCGCATACAACCAACCATTTTCCCACCATCCACCACCACCAACCGAAACAACCTCTTTATCTGCTTTTTAACTTGACATCACTCAACTTTTTAGACACACTGTGAGACTGAGCGATTTCACTATAAATTTTACACATGTACACACCTTTATGACATAAATACAATAACGTTTTTATTTGTCTACTATAAACTGACAAAAATGCCCTTGATCATATCAACTTATCTTATTCCCCACATACAACCAACCTTTTTCCCACCATCCACCACCACCAACCGAAACAACCTCTTTATCTGCTTTTTAACATGACATCACTCAACTTTTTAGACACACTGCAAGGTCCGTATAATTCCACTAGAAGAAATTGACGATGAAACATCACTTGAAGATGATGACGATGGTATCTCGTTAGTCACATTGGACCCCGCTGTAAACAGGGACGGACCCAGGATTTTTGAAAGGGTGTTGCACAAATTTTTTTTATGACCATGAGTACTAAAGTTGCATGATAAAGAATTTATTAGGTAAAATTGGGTGTTGTACAAGCCAAAAAAAGATATATTTTGTGAAAAATTTACACTTCGTGACCAAAAATTAGGTGTAGCCCGTGCTATACCCGGCCTCTATGTGGGTCCGTCCATGGCTGTAAAAGCAGGAGAAACAAGTACACAACCTCGTAATGTATCTCCTCTAGTCCCACAACAAGTCAATAGTAGCACACTGCCTCTTTTTAGAAGAGATGAAGTGATGACTATAGATGTGACACTAATCGCGTGGATCAAAGGTGATGAGCCCGGAAGTACCAACAAAAGTCCTATGTGGCCTCACCTCCAAGTTTGGCTCCTAAACTGCAACGGGTATCATCTCTACTACAGTCTCAAGTGACCTTACTCGAGGTTTTTCAAGGTCTTCATGTTCATTTTTAGCTGCTCAAGCATACCCAGGTTACGAAGAAGCTGAACAAGTAACTCCCGGTCAATATTACTTCCCGACCTTAGCCGGGAAGTAATATTGACCTGGACTTACTTGTTTAGCTTCTTCGTAACCCGGGTATGCTTGAGCAGCTAACAAATGAACATAAAGACCTTACAAAACCTCGAGTAAGGTCACCTAAGACTGTAGTAGGGATTACACCCGTTGCGGTTCTGGGGTCAAACTTGGAGGTCAGGCCACATAGGACTGTTGTTGGTACTTACCGGCCCTTAGCTTTGATCCAAGCGATTAGTGCCACATGTGTAGCCATCACTTCATCTCTTCTCAAAAGAGGCAATGTGCTAACCTTGGTCCTCTAATGACTTGTGGTGGGACTAGAAGAGATACAATACGAGGTTGTGTACTTGTTTCTCCTACTTTTACAACGGCTCCAATGCGACTAACGGGATACCATCATCATCATCCTTCAAGTGATGTTTCACCATCAATTTCTTCCAATGGAATTATACGGACCTTGCAGTGGTTCTAAAAAGTTGCAGTGATGTCATGTTAAAAAGCAGGTAAAGGGGTTGTTTCGGTTGGTGATGGTGGCCAGAGTGGATGGTAGGAAAAACGTTGGTTGTGTGTGGAGAATAACATAAGTTGATAGACCAAACGCATTTTTGTCAATTTATAGTCGACAAATAAAAAAGTTAATTATTGAACTTTTGTCATAAGGTGGGTTCAAATGTCAAATTTCTAGTGTAGTCGTTCAGTCTAGAATATATTTTAGTTTTTGGAGCATTTAGAGAATCGAGTCTAAAATTTAAATGGTACACAGTAGTTATAATCTCATTTTCTTAAACTGTAAAATACATTGTCGACAGAAAGTACTACAATTATACAGCTTTAGCCATGTGGAAAGCTTGAATAAATTCCCATCTATGTCCAACTAACTGATCTACAAACTTAAAGACAAATAATGGTTCCAAATATATATTCATGTCACAGTTGCAAATAATCAAATAATATAACTCTAGATAATTTTACTTTCATTGTTCATTATTCCATCAATTATTTGTTGGTAAGTTGGAGTATGACCAAATAACTTATCTTTAATGTTTAAACTAGAAATGACAAATGTAATAGTCGAACGATTAATTGAGTCAGATAAGATGATGGGCGAACAGATTATTTCCCAAAAAAAGTGTTATGACTTATGAGCCAGTAATTTTCTAAATTCACGTTCCTATAGCAAGGATCGCAGATCAATCTCTTATGTGATGCCTGGTCGGATCACTCTCTTTTATGATGCCTGGCCGGATAAGAAGAGAGATCTTATGCCACGACTTACATGAAATACGAATTTACAAATCTGCTCAACTTATTGCAGTTAATGTATAAATAATTTACCAAGAAAGCTAGGGTATATTAGACATCATGTGGGTGCATAATTATAGAATATGAAAATTATTGCCTACAAGTTTGCATCATGTACTATTACTATTAGGACACTTAATGCTACGTGGGTATCAACTCATTTTCTTTTTCACAAAGCAGGTATCAATTCATTTAGCATGGGGTCATTGCCAAAATAAGAAAGGCCGAAAGAGCACCATATATGGTTTCCATCTTCAGTCACAAGTAGTTACCAACTATCTATAAATATCTTGTCTTTTCATTTGTTTTGTTTAGACTATTTGATAATAGTGTGATACATAAAAAGAAGAAGAAAAAAAAGGACATAAACAGTATATGCAATTTCCTCAAAATAGATTAAAATAGTTGGCATAAAAATTTCCACATCCACTTGAGTCTGCAGTGTGTATGCAAGTTACTTATGACATGCTTTATTTGGTTAACGTATAATAAATAAATTAAATGAATAAAAAAGAACTTTTATTTTCTTAGCATGCTATTATTTCCATGTCTTCTAAAAGATGAGACATTCAATGATCCATGTGACCACAGATGCCAAATATCAGTTTTTATGTAAGTAAAAGTCATGTGTTAGAACTGTTAAATTACAACTTATTATTTATAAACGAACATTTGAGTTTTGATGGCAAAATACGAACTTTTGATGCCTAAAGAAGAAACCAGAGGCTAGTTTTTATTCCCGTATTCAAGGTGCTTTGTAGTTTGTAACTTTCAGTAAAAAAATTCTATATACCGCGCTGCAAAAATCAACAAAAAAAGCTAACTAAAACTTACCTGGTGACCAAAACAAATGCCGAGAATCTTCTTGTTCAAAGAATCCAACTTGTTGATCAAAGTCACAAGTTCACATATCCAAACATCATCCCCGTGTGCGTCGCTACAACTACCAGTGATCACAAAACCATCGTAAAGTCCCATTTGTTCCTCATCAGGAAAGTGTCCATTCGCTACACGAAACATGTCCCAAATCTCACCTTCCTCGGCCAGCATTTTCACAAAGACCCCATAGTAACCTCCATATTTGTTTTTCACGTAATCTGAGTCATCCGCACACAAAAGAACCGCAAATCTAGACATGTTTTTGATATGTTAGGATCAAAATAATGATATTTTTTAGAATGAGAGATTCTTGTGCATGTAGCGTAAGAATGAATCTGATTGATTCTTTGGTGATGTTACACACATAATATGTGTGCTTATAAAGGTACAAAAAGTATCTGTCAAATATTAAAAGAGGAGAGTTAAAGAGCTTTTATTATCTTAGGAGATTTTAAAGAGCTTTTAATATGAGTTGTTTTGCTTTACTAGTAACTGACTAGTGTGTATAGACATGTGATTTCAACTTTCAAGTATACCATAAACGATTGTTACTATAGTAAATTAATGTTATTTTCTTAACGGATTTTGTTGTCGTAAATAAAATTTATTTACGTTTATAAAAGGAGTCTCATTATCAAACGTTTGACAATATTGCAATGAGAGTAGTAAAATTCGTAATCAACAAAATGATAATTTTGTGTCTAAGAATTCGTGTTGAGTAGGAGTATTGGACACTTCCACGATGCTCAAGTTGCAAAATACTTGGTCATGTTCTTAATGAGTGTCTTAAGAAACTTGCTACGAATGCTATTAAGAACATTAAAACGCCAAGGCGAGTGATTCGTGGGGTTCAGATTGGATCAAAGTCACAGTTCGTTTATAAACAAGGCACCAAAGAAACCAAATATAACTAATGATAAAAATGATAATTAGCTTGCACATTGAACCCGTTTGATGTTTTGAACTGTATTGCAGATGAGGAGGAAAGAGAGGGTCGTAAATCCTCCAGTTCGCATGAAAAGAGCCAAGTGAGGTAATGAGAACAAGGATAAACATGCGAGTGCACCTATTGATCATTTAACGGAGTGATGTAGATGTCTAAACTTTTGGAAATGCGGTATATGGTGTGAAATATGGTAACCACAAGGATGTATTTTAGAGTTTACTCTTTTTAAATTTTAAAAGTTTGTTACTTTATGATTATTAAAATTATGTTACCTTTTGTAAATAAAAATGATATTTGATTTAAAAATGTGTTTGACTTGTGCATATGTAACTTATGTTCTTTTTGCACGTAGCAACTTTGAAACCGGTTTTTGGACTTTTTTTTTTTTCCTTCTTCTTCTTCGCAAACGTTCTTGTAAAGCTGAGAAAGGGAGGACTTTTTCAATACGTCTTAGTTTGATCTCAACTCCTTCTGTTTCGTATGAAACATCTAAAAATTACCTAGGGTGCGATCCTAAAGAATTGGTTGCATATGGGTCAAAATAAACTCCATGTAAAATTTCCCTTCGAACCAACCTTTTCGTGAAATACTAGACCACGACCCAACAAACTTGAGTTGGATGCTGGTCATTATTACTCTTTCTCAGTGTTGGATCAAAAGTGTAGATTGGCAGGGACACCTCAACCCTGTGTACAATAATGGTACCTATCAACCCTACCCAACAAAGGTTTGATGCCTGTGAAATATCTCCACCCAATACCCAACCATGTTGTGGAACGGATTCGAACTCGCGTCCTTTGTTGGATCAAGACATCACATGGCTGGGCCCAGGCTTCTAAGGTAGCTGGTGGCCAACTGCGCTAGACAGCTGGTTACTACTCTTTCTTAGTGTTGCTATGTGTGTACAAAAATATGAAATTTTTTGTTTGTTCTATAGTTGTCTCATGCAGGCGAGAGTTTCAGTTTCATATCATTTGACGTTATTGATTATTGTTGTGGGTCACGTTACTTTTTTTTGGTTACATTATACTACCCTGATGTAAAGGTATGCATTGATGATAGACCAAGCTGAATACGTGACCTTTAAAAGTTTGGAATACTTTGTAAATTGCGAGTACACATACGAGATTACTAGGTGTGGATATGCTTTTCCATTTGCTAAAGTATACCCTTGAAATGAAAATCGGCTTTTTTAATTCTTATGCGAAACAATATAAACAATCTGAGTAGTGGGTATCATAATTTTATAGCCAAAGTTATACTCCATGTGCGCTTACTACGTACGTACTTGTAATCACTGCGAAGAAGAAAAAAACAGGAAGTCGTTTCATATCACACAACCATTGTTTCTTCATCGTCCATTCCGTAATCACTGCGAAGAAGTCGTGTGAGAAAAGAAAATCACCATCAAGTCACATCTATCAAAGGTTTGGACATACAACTATACAAGAGTAACAAGACAGTGTTAATTAGGTGTATCGGGCCACAATAGGTCAAATATTTAAAAGAAAAAGCGAGTAACCTAAGATGGACAATAATCGTATCATAAAGTCCTATACAATGCTCCCCCTTTCTCTGACAATGGAATTCCACAAGATGCATTGTGCTTTCTGACTAAGATTCATTAAAAACAATGAAATTTAGGTAGTCTTATCAAGTTATTAAGATAATAATAGCTCCTAGGCCTAAAGTGGGAGAAGACCAAGATCTAAACAAATTATACGGAGTATATATATATCGCACATATATGTTTCAGACCTATACACGAGTACGGGCGTATCGCAAAACTACAAGCTGTTTAATAGGATTTTTAGAGTTGAGGAAGAAATGCATGTGTGGTTTTGTGTTTTTATTTGTTGCATGTCGAGGTTTTGGGTCGGTTTTCCTTGTATTGTATTCTTTTACAACTGAATGGAAGTTACATGGCAACCTTTCTTTTTTAAAAAGGTTTATAAGATCAGATAAGAGAAATAGACAGCTAACTCAAGTTGGTGAAAGTATAATATATCTTTTACGTGCAAACCTTCAAAATGTATATAGACCTAAAAATGTAGCAGGATTCTTAATTAAAGTCGTATAATATTTAATTTTTAACATATAATTGGCCACGTACTACTACACTGATGGAGAAAATCTTTTTTTGACCAGGTTAGGTTCGTGTCCGTTTTGGTAGTACTTGACCCGAATAATGGAACAGTGATTACCCTGAACCAAAACGAAACCGAAACATGTTATTTAAACCTTCATTCAAATGCATCATGATATAGTAAATATTAATGTTAGCCTTACTCTTTTAAACGCAAATTATTTTGTTAAGGGTTATAGCAAGAAACTAGAACATGAACGAGAGGTTACATAGTAATTATTACGAGCTAATTTAGGATCAAAGATCCATTCATTTTCTATACCAAATGTAATTTACGATTCCTATGCCAAATCCATGAATGAGAAAGAGTCTTGACTTCATCACCGAGAGGGTTTTTGTTGGTACGAGATTTTACGTCGAAATACACCTTGTTCCGATAACGTCAAATTACCAAATATGTTGTTTGCACGGGCACAGGCAGTGGCGGAGCCAGGCTATGTAGCTAGAGGGGCCACAGTCGATAAGAGTGATTGAATTATCGTCCAATTTTATTTTTCTTTAGTAAAATGGGTCGGGTCGAAGCCGGGTTTATTTCAAGGCAAACACCATTATTTTAAGCAAATTAGTATCTTGTCCATTTTCCTTTAAAAGAGCGTGAAGGAAAAAGTGACCCTAACCAATTTTTCATCGATCGAAGAAAACGCTAACGAGTTGCAAACCAATAAAACTTCATGCACAAATAGTAAGTATAACAAATATGACCTAAATTAATACTGTAGTACAAAGTTATGGAAACTCTAATTCCGAAAACGCTTGCATCGTGCATCTAAATATTACACATATTGTAAGTTGGTTTCTTTTTTTATTTATTTATTTTTTTATATATAAAAGAGATAATTTATAAAAATAATTAGTTATATTATCATGTTTACTAGAGGTGTATATACTATTAAACAAATAACCAATAGAGCATCTTTTGGCTTTTTGTTACTACACAGTTTTTTTTTTTTTTTTTTTTTTTTTTTTTTTTTTTTTTTTTTTTTTTTTTTTTTTTTTTTTTTTTTTTTTTTTTTTTTTTATAAAAGTATTTATAATAGATAAATTTTTTTAATTATATTAAAAGTAACAAGTTTTTTTTATAAAAATTTTATTAATAGCTATTATCCCG